>PVKU01005843.1:0-115293 GCA_004027475.1 Anoura caudifer | reverse complement strand
TTTTTTTTTTTTTTTTTTTTTTTTTTTTTTTTTTTTTTTTTTTTTTTTTTTTTTTTTTTTTTTTTTTTTTTTTTTTTTTTTTTTTTTTTTTTTTTTTTTTTTTTTTTTTTTTTTTTTTTTTTTTTTTTTTTTTTTTTTTTTTTTTTTTTTTTTTTTTTTTTTTTTTTTTTAGTTCTTGTTCCTTCTTACTGTTGTAGTTGAATTCTTATTTCTTCTTTATGTTCCAAATTGTTGATTTGAATCCTGGCTTCCTCCCTTTCACTGTTGGTTCCCTATAGGATTTTCTCTACTCCATTTTGTGTAACCTTCATTTCCTCTTTACATTGTTGCTGTACTCAATGAGTTCTTTAAAAAAAATATTTACTTTATTTTTTAGAGAGAGGAAGGAAGAGGGAAAGAGAGAGAGAAAAACATCAATGTGTAGTTGCCTCTTGTGCACCCCCCACTGGGGACCTGGCCAACAACCCAGGCATGCGCCCTAGACTGGGAATTGAACCAGCAACCCTTTGATTCACAGGCTGGCACTCAACCACTGAGCCACACCAGCCAGGGCCTAATGAGTTCTTTGAGCATCTTGATCACCAGTGTTTTGAGCTCTGCACCTGATAGGTTGGTTATCTCCATTTTGTTTAGTTATTTATTTTTTTTTGGGGGGGGGGGAGTTTTGTTCTGTTCTTTCATTTGGCCTGTATTTCTTTGCCTCCTAATTTGTTAGCCTCCTTGTGGTTGTTTTGTGTATTAGGTAGAGCTGCTTTGATTCCCTGTCCTGGGAATGTAGTCTATTGTAGAAAAGAACCTATAAATTGTGTGGGGTGGAGCCTTAGATAATCACCAGGATAGGGCAACCTACTTCACTTTGTGGTCCTGGGCGGGGGGGACAGGCTTGGAGAGGGGACAGTGCTGCTGCCTGACTTCCCAGCACCCACCCCATTTCCAGTCACTTCACCTCATTCCCAGTATGTGACTGGCACCCTTACAGCTGTTGCCCCGGCACTGAATCCCAGAGTGTGTGGGGGGTTTGTGTACATTCCAAGACTGTGTGGGCCCTTTAAGTGGAGTCTCTTAAAAACCTGGCAGTTTTTTCTGTTGTCCCAACCCCTCTGGTTTTTACCACCAGAAGTTATAGGGACTTATCTTCTAAGCACTGGACCCCTGGGCTGTGTGGTCTGACCTGGGACTGGGATGGCTCAGTTCCAACGTATAACTTCTCAATTTTTATCCACCACATATGAACATGGGACCACCTGTTCTGCCACCGCTGCCACCTCTCTACACCACTCTGCATCTCCTCACCTCCCTGCCCATCTCCACTTCACTGCCCCTCCTACCCATCTGGATGAATGTGGCTTCTTTGAATCTTTGATTGTCAGACTTCTATAAATTTTGATTTTATGACAGTTCTGGGTATTATTTGTTTTGAGGTTTAGCTGGAATTCTCTCTGTGGTTGCACGAGGAGACAAAGCATATCTACCTAGGCCTCCCTCTGGACCAAGAGTTCTCTCATGATGTATTTTTTTAAGTGGTCTTAGAATCTGTTTGCTAACATCTGCTTTATAAATTAGACACTGATAAGCTATAGTTTTCTTTTTGGTATAATTTTTATCAGGGGCTTATATCAATTTCTTCTTGTTTCATTAAAAGAATTATGAAGTTTTCCTTCTTTTACTAATGCTCAGAGAAAGTAGTTAGTTTCAGAATGATCTTATGTTTACATATTTTGTAGAATTTTGTATCTTGCAACACATACTCATACCTGGACTGGAAACTCAAGAAATGTGGTAGAAAAATATTATAACATTAGATTGTGCTACTTCAATACATGTTGTCAAAAGGAGACTCTTTAAACTGATATATCACTTGAAAAGGGAGAAGGTAAGAGCAAGAATTTTTGTTATGAGAAATATTATTTACCCTGAGCAAGAAATTTGTGAATACTAAGGGTCATATTAATCATTCATTTTTCAGAATTTACAAAAGCCTAATAAGGCAGTGACAAGACAAATAAAGTGTAAGAAAAAGTAAGTGTGGGAGGAGAGGACTTGGGGGAAATTAAGTTGTGCTGTGGGAAGCATCATAGAAATCGATGAGCATGATCTGACAGGTCCTTTTTGCAACATACTGTAGCCTGAGAAAAGTAATGATTATCTATAACATAAACACCATCCACAGAGAAAAAGCTTAGGGACAGGTCCTACCAACCCATACTTTCCTGATGATCTAAGGGACAAAGATTAAAGCCAATGTTAGGAGGATTAGGGAAATGGACAGAGTTCTCAATCCAGTTTCCAAGGAACAGAAACTACAAAAGAAAGCAAGGGTGAAATTTTTGATGGAGTGGATATTCCAGGACCATGACTAGATAAGAACACCAAGAATGATGGATAGCTGATTCTTTGTGAAAAAAGAATTTGATAAAATAGCAATTGATTAGACTTCTACAGGATTTGCATTGCCAAGAAAAAAAATGGCCAGGTTTGGTAAACAAAGGCTTCTCATTGTTCATAGTATAGGCCTAGCAATCAATTCTCTGTGTGTTGTCCCCCAGCAAGTCAAACCTACAGCAGTGAGAGGCTAAAATGGTTCAGCTTCTAAAAGAAATTCTTCTCCATCTACTTCAGTTATGGTCATGGAAAACAATGAACAAGGCAAAATCTTCTTTAAAAAATATAGTTTATTGATTATGCTATTACAGTTGTCCTATTTCCCCCTTCACTCCCCTCCACCCTGCACACCCTCTCCCACCCACATTCCCCCCCTTCAGTTCATGTCCATGTGTCATATGTATATGTTCTTTAGCATCTACATTTCCCGTACCATTCTTACCCTCCCCCTGTCTATTTACTATCTACCATCTATGCTACTTTTTCTCTGTACCTTTTCCCCCCTCTGTCCTACTTCCTCTCCCCTGTTGATAACCCTCTACGTGATCTCCATTTCTGTGGTTATATTCATGTTCTAGTTGTTTGCTTAATTTGTTTTTGTTTTTGTTTTAGGTGTGGTTCATAATAATTGTGAGTTTGCTGTCATTTTACTGTACATGTTTTTTATCTTCTTTTTCTTAGGTAAGTCCCTTTAACATATCATATAACAAAGGCTCGGTGATAATGAACTCCTTTAACTTGACCTTTTCTGAGAAGCACGTTATCTGCCCTTCCATTCTAAGTGACAGCTTCGCTGGATAGAGCAATCTTGGATGTAGGTCCTTGACATTCATGACTTAGAATACTTCTTTCCAGCCCCTTCTTGCCTACAAGGTCTCTTTTGAGAAATCAGCTGACAGTCTGATGGGAACTCCTTTGTAGGTGACTGTGCCCTTATATCTTGCTGCTTCTAGGATTCTCTCCTTCATTTTAATTTTGGGTAATGTAATTATGATGAGCCTTGGTGTGTTCATCCTTGGGTCCAAATTCTTTGGGATTCTCTGAGCTTCCTGGACTTCCTGGAAGTCTATTTCCTTTGCCAGATTGGGGAAGTTCTCCTTTATTATTTGTTCAAATAAGTTTCCCACTTGTTGCTCTTCTTCTCCTTCTGCTACCCCTATGATTCGGATATTGGAACATTTACAGATAGATGTCCTGGAGGTTCTGAAGCCTCTCCTCATTTTTTTGAGTTCTTGTTTCTTCCTTGTTTTCTTGTTGGTTGTTTCATTCTTCCTCCTGGCCCACTCCATTAATTTGTGTCCCAGTTTCCTTCCCATCACTATTGGTTCCCTGTACATTTTCCTTTATTTCACTTAATATGGCCTTCATTT
The DNA here is from genome assembly GCA_004027475.1 of Anoura caudifer. NCBI lineage: Eukaryota > Metazoa > Chordata > Mammalia > Chiroptera > Phyllostomidae > Anoura > Anoura caudifer. The sequence goes on along the minus strand of PVKU01005843.1, from coordinate 111,541 downwards.
TTTCATCTAATTTGCAACCAAATTCAACCAATTCTGTGAGCATCCTTATCACCAGTGCTTTGAACTGTGCATCTGATATGTTGGCTATCTCTTGGTGGCTTAGTTGTATTTTTTTGGAGCTTTGATCTGTTTTTTCATTTGGGACATTTTTTTTTGTCTTGATGTACCTGTTACCTATGAGGGGTGGAGCCTTAGATGTTCACCAGGGTGAGGCAACCCAGTTGCTGGATTGTGACACAGTATGTGGGGGAGGGGTCTGAGAGGGAACAATGGTTCTTGCTCCACTCTCTGATGGATTTCAGTCACTTCCAGGCTTCCCCTAAGCAAACTGGGCCCTTCTGGTGCTGATTCCCAGGTAGATGGGTTTGTGTATGTTCTAGGACCCTGTGGGTCTCCCCAACGAACTCTCCTGTGAGGCTGGGAGTCTCTCCTAGCGCCTCACTCCCACAGGTGTTTTCAATCAGTGTTTTGAGGCTTTATTTCCCTGCGCTGGAACCCTGGGTTGTGTGGTCTATCTCACTCCCCAGTTTTACCTGGTTTATCGGAGCACAAATGTGGGACCACCCAGTCTGCCAGCCTCCTTGTGCACCATACCCCTTCACAATCCACTGCCTGCTGCCACCTGGCACACCCAGATCTGCCAGCTGCCACTTTGCTCCAAGCCCTCTCCACCTGGCCACCCAACTCCGCCCCTTCTACCAGTATGGATGAATGATTCTTCTTTAACTCCTTGGTTGTCAGACTTCCATACAGTTCAATTTTTTGTCAGTATTGGTTGTTTTCTTGTTTCTAAATTTTTGTTGTCCTTTTTTTTGGTTGTTAGAGGAGGCACAGTGTGTCTACTTACGCCTCCATCTTGGCCAGAAGTGTCTCAGAATCTTCTGTTGGGCTCACTAAGATGCTATCTCCCCTGCTAGGGCAAAGATTTTCCATTCTTTCTTCCAGGACAGTGTTAGGAATGGTTAAATTTGTAATCAATTCCTTGTTAAATCATGTGGAGCCACACCTGGACTTAAAGTCAAGGAAAACATATCTGGAATTGGGAGTAGATGTAGTAGCTAGAAGAGACAAGTTGTGTTTCCTATAGGGAGCAGTGAGTGCATTTTTAGTTGCAACTGGATAGTTCTTTAACATGGGGAAGAGCACACATGTGCAACTACATGTGTCCCTGCACAAGGGCTCAAGAAACCAATACATCAAATGTAGTAGACTGTTGTTTTATCTATCCAGCAGCTCTTAATTCCTTAAAAAATATATATCTTTCCCAATTGAGACTTTATTATATATATTGTTTGGATAGGGACAAGGTCACCTCTTCCCTAGGAACTGGGGATACAGCAGTCAACAAAATCAACCAAGTCCCTGGTTTCTTGGAGCTCTCATTCTAGCCCATAGAGAAAGACAATAAACATAAAAACCAATATATATAAAATATGTCCAAGAATGATAAATACTGAAAAAATAAAAAAGGAAGAAATGTAAGGGAGATAGAAGTGCATTATTTAATGTCAATAAGTGTTTTTAAAAATCACATTTATTGGACTTTTATACACAATACACTCAATACTTTTGAAGTATAGAGAAACATAGAAAGAAAATCACAATCACCATGAATAACTTTTGAAATGTATTTCCTTTCTCTTCATCAAAAATTTGTTGAAGTTTTCCCCTACATCTAAAACCTATCTAGTCAATATTTTGAAGCTGATGTAATATATGCAACAAAATACACCTTTTATTTCATTTATGAGATGTTGAAGAGATCTGCAAATAATCCAAAAGTCACTTTTCTTTGTGTGAAACTGTCAAAGCAGAATCAGTGACTTTTAAGTGTCTTAAATCCATCTCTGCCTACTATTTCTACTTTTTCAGAAACACAGCATTCATGCGTAATCATTTGGCTTCAAACCATGTGCAGAGGAAACAATAGAAAGAAAGCTTTGCCATGTAATCATTTTTAAAGAACATATTTTAAATCATATTCACAGAAATTCTTGCAGCTCTAAGGAGAAAAAAAAGATTTTATGTCATCAGCTTAGCCATACCAAATAAAAAAGCTCATGCATTAAACATCGTAAAAGAAGTAATGCAGCTTTAGTTCAATCTATAATTTGTGAGCTATCACAGAGATTCTGGCTTGGCACCACTCAGAAATGTTCACTGAATGTCATTGTAAAGGTTTGAGAGGACTCTCCAAGGACCAATTAAAGGAAAGGAGAACTAGGCAAGTTTGTTCACCAGTGGGAAAAAGCAATATTAATGGTGAAGATGGATATGGTTTCGCAGCTTTTGTGTTTTGTCTGTTAATAGGAAAACACAAGTCAAAAATTAATAATAATAATAATATACCATCCAGCTATTTTTTATGAACATTAAGAAGGAGTTTTGTGCACTCCATTCAGGCCTTGGCTTCTCTAATTCCCAGCAGCCTCCATTCCCAAATACCAAACTAAGTCATCAAATATATCATCATATCATTCTTTACCACATGTGTGTATTATATATAATATAAATATATATATAAAATTTTTCCAACTTGTATTGGAATATATATATATAATTATGTTTCCAACTTGTGTTGATTTCATTAACAAGTATATGACAAAAAATAGAAATTGAGGATTCTTATTTCAGTATATAAACATAAAAAATAATTTAAGAAATATTTTTATCTACCTAAAGTTATTACCAATCATCAATTTCATGTTATATATTATTCATGAATAATTGATACATATATTTTACCTTCTAAAACAGTACAGGGTATATAATAGACACTCAAATGTTAATTTAATTATGTTGGTTTAATTAATTATTAACTAATTGAATAATTGGACTGATTGGACATGTGTCTTTGCTATATTCTTTAGGGAGATAAAAAAGTTTTCCTTCTTTTTCATTATATATTGTTTCCCCAAACTCAGTTGATATTTTCAGAGATTTAAAGTGGAAGTTACTGACTGAGTTCATTACATTTAATGCTTCCTTTCCCCATATGAGTTTCTGTTAGTCTGGAATATGAATGGAGAAGACTACAAAAGCAAGAAGGGCAGAATAGAGGGATAAGTGAGTTTTTCACTTAGCCTGTAGATTTTAATTTTCTCAAAGGTGAGGATCTTCTGTATTTTTCTATGTGCTACATGATGCCTGACAATAAATAATAAAGCTCTACTAATCATGTGTTATTTTCTAAGAAGAGGCAGAAATTCTGAGAAAATTTAAATTCCCTTTGTGACTCTATCCTAAAGAGTTCCCACTTTCCTTTTGCTTTTGTCTTTTTCACTCCTGGGTTGCTTTAGTTCTTTCCTGCTTTAGTAAAACCAGAGCATTCTGTTCTCAGACTCCAGAAGGCTGGAAAGTCATGCAAAGCAGAGAACTCTTGTACCAGGGCCAGTTAAAACAGTAACAATTAAGAATTACCACAGAACCTTGGGTTGACAGCAACCAGGCATGTCCTTTCAAGCAATTTGTCTTCCACCTCTGAGACTCAGCTTCTTCATTTGTCAAATTATATGTTTCATTCCAGCTCTGATTTTTCTGTAATTTTAAAAATTTCCCTAAAGCATGTACTTTGCAATCATTACGAATACCACAGATACATTTCACACAGACATGCTGAATATCAAAGTAAATAAGCATTTTCTGAAGGTATTTTTTTTCTTTACTATGATCAATTGACTGACTTTCATTCAGTGTAAAGTAAGTCATGAACACACTTTTTACAACTACTATACAAATTGTCACAATATTTTTTTAAATGATCAGTTTGTGTGTCCTTCAAATTCAGTAGACTATGAGCTCCTCTGAGACAGATGTTATTTCTTAGTCATTTTTATGTCCCCAGTGCAAGACATTTAGCATGACAAAAATTAAGCACTTTAAATAATTAACTCAAACAGTTTATCCAGGCTAGAGAAAAGCATGTGGAAGAAAAGCATGCTGGCTGATCTCACTTCCAATGCATAACCACAAGCCTCAAGAGGGTCCTCAGTACTTTCTGGAAATCATACCGTATTTCCCTGCCTATTCAGGCAACACTAGTAAATGTCTATTTCAGACTTTGTTTTCTATTCTCAATCCTCCAATGGCTTCTCTCCCAGGCTTGCTTCAAAATGGAATGTCCACAAACTCCCATACGTATTCTTATCAGCAACTATACCCACATGATATGTCTTCCTGCTACTATTAAGAACAAACTGTTTATGCTCCTGGGCAAGTCAACTACTCCACTTGTACAATAGGTGTCATCCTCTCACACCAACACAAAAACAATTATTCCTTCAATAATAATTCTTTCAGTCATTCCTTGCTCTGTATTGAAACATTATGTTCCCCCTCTCTACTGATCTTTTGTTCAGTGTACAAACATGTTATTGTTTTTCTCATCTTAAAAAGAAAACTTTCTCTTGATCCCACTGCTTGATTGCATATTTTGAACATACTTCAATGAGAACTGCCCTGTTGGAAACTGCCCTGCCTGGCTTCAGAAGCTGTAACCCCCCCATAGCTAAGGCTGAGTGAGAGACCTTGGGACCATAAGCCATTAAGGAGACAAAGCTTGTCTCCCCAGCAGGGGCACTGCCTCTGCCCTCTTTATGTCACCTGCTTGGCCTCAAGCCTGATCAATTAGCCAATGACGGGTAAGATTCCTCAAGGAAGGGACAACCTAAGACAGGCATGGTCACGGGGGCCTTGGGAAGGACTTGGGGGGCTATAGCAAAAGGGGGTGATGGACCCTCACCCCTCAGCTTTGACATAGCCTGAGTCCTCATTCTGTCTGCAAGAATTCTCCTAATCTTTTGGCTGCCTTACTTCCCCCTCCTGACGTAAGCCTGAAACAATGACAGAGGGTGGTGCAGCCCTGTGCTGAAAAGGGTGGGTTCCCCCAGCGTGTTCAGGCCTAAGAAAGAATACATAAAATCCTATGAAACCTACTTTGCTAAGAATGCCCTCAATTTTCTGATAAAGGTCCTAGCATGAAATGAGTTTGTTTCCCAAAGTTTTATAGCCCTTTAGCTAACAGACCCTGACTCAAAATAAGCCCTCATAGTTCTTTGTGTGTTATCTATTGTTTGATCCTTACTGCCTGACACAGTGATTGATGAGCTTTACCTGTATTCCTGTGCAAACTGAACCCAATAAAAGCCCATTGAGGAAAAGGCTGTTGGCTCTTCTCCTTGGAGAGATCAGCCACCTTTCCTCCCCAAGCAGATCATGTCTTGGTAGACTTACTCTCATCCGTGGTGGCCAGGGGGGCCCTGCAGGTGGAGCCCCCCCACACTGCCCCTTTTCTACTGAATCTGCTCTTGTCAAAGTCACAATGATCTCTACCTCCTGAATTACAGCTGTCAATATTTTGTCCTCACCCTACATGATCTGTCAGCAGCAAAGGGCTTGGTTGATCCCTCCTTCCTCCTTAAAACACTTTTCTTTTTATCCCCCAAAGCACACAGTCTGGTGGCTCTTCTACCTCATTGCATTCTCCTCCACTTCCTTTGCTAACCTCTCATTTTCCCAAACTATAAACAGTGGTGGGCTCCAGGGACCTAGGCATTGGGCTTCTATTTTTCTATCTCTGTTTTTTATCCGAAACAGTCCCATGTGTTTTAAAATCAGCAAAATACTGATAATTTCAAAATTTATACAAATTTATGCCTTAAATCTAACCTATCTCCTAATATCCAGACTTGTATATCCAATTGCCTCCTTAACATCTCCACTTTGAAATCTGATAGGCTTCTCAAACTCAGTACATCTTCAAATCAAAGTCATAACTTCTTCTTCAATCTGTTCTTCTCAAGCTTCTGTATCATGAATAATTATAACTCAGCAATTCCAGTTACTCAAGCCAAACACTGTGTAGTTATTCTTGGTTTCTTTCCCTCACATCCCTATCTGTAATCAAACCCTATCAGACACGTCTTTAAAATACATCCAGAACCCAGCCACTTTCAACCACCTTCACCTTTATTTACCATTATGACCCAAATCAGCATCATCTCTCACCTGAATTACTGCAATAGCTAACTTCTTTTGCCTGTGCTTCCCTTGAGAATATCCTCAGCACAGCAACCAGAATGATCCTATTATGTCAAATTAGGTTTGAGTTCTATATGTACTTTTTTAAAAATCTCACTCAAAGTAAAATCACAAGAAAAAAAAGCCTCATCAAAATTATCAGGTCCTCATGACTTCTCTGACCTACATTCCCCTTAGCTATGTGCCCTGCAGCCTCAGTGGCCTGTTAGCTGTTCCTTGAGCACTTCCGATAGGTTTCTAGTTAGGCCTTTTCATCTGCTGCTTCCTCTTCCTACAACCCTCTTCTCCCAGGTGACTTGCTCCCTCCTTGCTTCCTTCAGGTTTTTACTTGAATGTGAACTCAATGAGATCTTCTTCCCTGTCCTTCCTATCTAAAATTTTCATCTCTCTCCTCCAAACCCCAGCAGTCTCTAATCCCCTTTTCTGTTCTATTCTGGAACATAGTAAGAGCTTGGTAAATACATATTTAATAAAAGAAATAAAGGGAGTAACAATAACACCAAGTTTGAACTAGAGATAATATTTTAGAAATGAAACTTATTTTCAAATGTCTGAAACAGATTTCTTAGGCATTGCTTAAGAACGACCTCTAAAGTGTTTCTATAATTAAGTAAGAGTTGTTTGTAATTAGCCTATAAACTTTTTGGAAACAACTGGATGCTAATAACATACTTAAAATAGTTTGAAGAATTGTTCCTTGAAAATGAGAAATATCAATAGATGAAAATTTTGCAGAAAAAAATGATTATTCATCTTTGCTATAGATTTGAGTTATAATTCTCCTTTTCTCTATGAAGACCCAGGAAAAAGAAGAAGCAATGAAAATATAATTTAAATTTGATCTTCACCAACTGAAGAAAAGAAAATTAGATAATATACCCAAACATATAGCACAGTCAAAATAGTGAATGGAAGGTCCCTTTTTCTAGTATGTTATACTTTATTATTATTATTATTATTTTGTAAAGTATTTTACTATTTATTGGTCAAGCCATTTGCCATATCATAATCAAAGTATTTGCCTAAGCAACTTAAAAATGCTTATCCCAATTCTGTAATTTTTTTGTAAGAAAGGGATTCGGTCACTAAGCAGAATAAATTCTACAGCTTTCTTTTTTACATGTTTTACTGTTTTTTAGAAAAGAACATTTTCTACTTTGACATTGCCTTCATGAATGATCTTATTTAATTACTATTGCAGATGTTTAGCCTTTTAAATTTTGAAGGGTCTGAAAAATAGAAGTCATGAACACAAGAATAGTTGACTTTAGATTTTAAACTGCTTCCTGGATATTAACGGGTGACAGGGTGGTGACTTGGTTAGCAGTGTCTCATCATATAATGTAAATAAACGTTAAGTGAAAAGAAATGCAATCTTTTTTTTTTTTTTTTGAGGGAAGAAGATGTTTGGCCACCTTCTGATGATTTCTTAGCCTGGAGGGAAGCTTCTGAATATAAGCTGCTGGAATGACAGTGGAGAACTGAAGTTCAGCAAAGTCTGGAGAGATTTGGGAAAACAAAGAAAGAGGGTTTTTTTTTTTTTTTTTTTTTAAATAAAGAACTATGAAATTAGTTTGTAATCCAGAGGGCCAAACTCTCCTCCTTTCAAATGAACTCGAACTGAAGCTGAGCTGCTCAAAATGAGGGCTGCTGATTGAAAACTGGGGGAAGCAGAAAGTGACTTGCTACTTGTGTTTGTTCTAGTGATTTACTCTTCCTCAGGACATTATATTACTTTCTTTCAAAGATGCTGCTGAATCTATTGTTTAGCAGATGGCTTTTCATTGACCCATCAAAGCACCCTCGCTCTTTCTTTTCAGAGTATTGTCCAGGGGTGCGTGCAGGAAGATGAAAGGAAGGATATAAGGTCGCTGGTCACAGGCAGAAATTAGCTACAGTTATGAAAATAAATTGTAGATATCCAGTGGTTTTGACTTTCTGCTCTTTGAAGTTCTCTCTGGAGAGATGGGAAAGGAGGAAGAATGTCCCTTTAGTTCCTACAGAGTCTTCCTTTCCAGTTAGTTATAAACCTGAGTGACAGAGAAAAGATGATCCAAGGCCCCTGCTGCTCCTACAAAAAGAAATCACTGTAAGAACAATTTTACCCAACCTTGCACAAAAACCATCGTTACATGTGTTTAACCTCTAGCTCCACCCAAAACCAATTCCAATTAAAGTGGGAACAGTTATAAAAATCATGCTGAGAATCATTTCTCCAACTTCTTCAGTACTTTGTTTTTGGGGTAGAAGAAATATAATGTTTCTTTTCTTTCTTTTGGTTATGTATCTGTGCATTTCCCCTGGTGAATAAGCACAAGGCCTTGAACTAGTGCCAGCCTCCATTCCATGACAAACTGCCACATAATGACTGTCACGTCCCATGTATTTTCATAGAAGTCTGTAAGCCTTTCTTAAGAATATAAAATATTAAATGCTAAAGTTATATTTTCCATCAGGATGCATGAAAATGAGTTTTTCAGACTTAGTCTGTTCTGTTTGTATTTATGATAGACCAAGAAAGGGGATGAAAATAAAATCTATCTAGAGTGATGCTATTATTATAAGACTGGTCTTGAGGCCTCAGCCCCCAATCACAACCTTGTGAAAACTTGGCTGAAGGGAATAAACTACATATACATAAGTAGTCCAGTTGACAGGGAACACAGGCCAAGTGTGTTTGTGGGGGTGGGGGAGCAGGGAGTCTGTATGTATCGTGCTACTTTGCACTCATACATTTTGGAAGGGCTACTTTATCACTATACAAACTATCCAACACATTCCCACTGAAAGAATAGAAGTCAAATAAATCATAACTAACAAAACCTATCCTGAATCAAATCCCAACCCTGACCCAATCTATATATTAGATTTTGCTGCTTTAGATTTCATGTAATTGTTTTAATTGGCCCAACTAAACATGAAATCTACATGACTACTGTCATGATATTTATATGTCCTCTCTTGTTTCTCTCGCAGAGGCAAGGTGATTGTAGCCAAGTAGAAATACAACACACTTTCACATAACAACTCACCACCACCACCAAACACACACTCTGGCAAGGATCTCCTTACAATCCTCTTATTACGTGACATTTATTGAGGGTATTTCAAAAGCACCTATAATATATAGAGATACTTTCTCAATACGTATTTTCCTTTCAAGCCAACAAAACCTTGTTGTACTCTGGGGTATCCTTACCATAGAGTGAACCTCAAGTAAACCACATTAATTTGACAGGCAACCTATTTTAGGAAAAGTGAAGTATCATTGATGAAATGTCGCCGTAGTGCTGCCAAATATTTCAAAAGGTCAATGAAATTTCTTTTAAAGAATGCACCTCCTTGAAGACGATAAGGCCAAGGCCTGAAGCTTCAGGATAGTTTTGGAGATTTTCCAGATAGTTGGAAACCAAAGTGAAAGTAGTACTTAACTCTGGTGCAAAATTAGGACTACTTCCTGCAGAAAGGGTTTGGAGTAAATTCAACAAACAAACAAACAGAAAACAAAAAAACCCTAAAGTAACTAGAGAGATGGGAGAATCTTAAAGGAACAAAATTTAAGAAGGTATCAAGGTTTGTGATTTATATGAAAGCCATGAATAAGGATGATTAGACCTTTCACCAAGTTGAAAAATTTCACAACCAGACTGAAACCATGAATTTTAAAGGAGATATTTTTAGGATCAACAAATCACCTACGTGAGTGGTAAATTTATCATACAGATTACTCTGAGTGGCATAAACTAGAAGTATTGATTACATATTATAAGAGATTGAAATGACAAACCTATAGCTAGATAAAGGAAATCTGAATATATGTTTCTGAGTGTTTTAAAGTGAAACTAAATAGCCCTGGCTGGTGTAGTTTAGTGGATTGAGTGTGGGCTGCGAACCAAAGAGATGCCAGTTCAATTCCCAGTCAAGGCACATGCCTGGGTTGCAAGCCAGGTCCCCGGTGGGGGCCACATGAGAGTCAACCACACATTGATAATTCTCTCTCTCTCTCTTTCTCCCTCTCTTCCCCTCTCTCTAAAAATAAATAGCTGAAACCTTATAAAAAAGTCAAACTAAATAAAGACAATGCTATTTTCACACAAGATACTATTTTATATTTCTGTTGATGGGTCAAACTGAACACAATAGACTTTTATCTCACCCAAAGATGTATTTCTTTATTATATTAATGTCAAGAGTATGGGCTACCCATGACTGGATCCTGGATTCATCACATACCAGTTAAGTCATTGTGGCCAAGTTACATCTTAACCTCTCTATGCCTTCATTTTCTTAGCTCTAACTTGGTGATAACTTGGTCTACCTCTCAGAGTTATTGTGAAGATTAAATAAGGTACTCCATGTAAGCATTTAGCACAGTTTAGAATGTAGTTTTAAGTATCAATTGGTTTTAAGTATCATCCATAATGATGTAAAGCAATTTATCCTCAAAATAACAAAGTGATAGATCCAGTGTCTTCTTTTTTTATGTTTTATAATTTTTTATGCCTTTATTTTTTCAGTTTTTAAATTTTATTTTTTAACTAGATTTTATTTATTTACCTTCAGAGAGAGGAGAAGGGAGGGAGAAAGCAAGTAACATCAGTGTGCGAGAGATACATCAATTGGCTGCCTGTCCCACGCCCCCATCCAGGGATCCCGCCAGTAACCTAGGCATGTGCTTTGACAGGAAATTGAATCTGTAAACTTTCGGTTTGCAGGCTGGCACTCAATCCCCTGAGGCACACCAGCCAGAGCTAAATTTTATTTCTTGATTAAGGTTTTCTATTTAATACTATTTCATATTAGTTTCAGGTATACAGCACAGTGGATAGACATTCATATAGGTTACAAATTACTCCCTTCAGTAATTCAAGTGTCCACCTGGCTCCACACATCGTTATTGCAAATCTGTTAACTATATTCCCTGTGCTTTACCTTACATCCCTGCGCCTATTTTGTAACTACCAATTAGTCCCAGTATCTTCTTAATGACTGAATTACACTCTGGGAATTATTTTTCCTTGTCTTGATAGATCTATCATGAAATGTTAGATCAATGATTTTATGCATTTGTATAATCAGTGCCACAGTAGTGCTGCATAACAAACAATCTCATCATTTCAGTGGCTTGAGTCAACAAATACGTATTTTTCTTATTCATGGAGTTGAAGTTTTGCTAATCTCAGGCAGATTCAGGTAAGCTTGGCTGGTCAGGCCTATTCTGTGGGTTTCATTCTGTGGTCCAGCTGAAGGGGCAGCAGTCACCAGGACATATTATCATAGTAATAGCAGAAGTGCAAGAGCAAAGCAAGGCTGTGAAAGCATATTTTAGACTTCTATAACATTCCATAAGCCAAAGCAAGTCACATGGCCAAAGGCAACACTAAATGGGGCAATAAAATGTACTCTACCCTCAGCAAGAAAAGGGAGTGTCTATGTGTTGAACAATTAACCTATTACAGCAAATTATACTGAAGGTGAGAAGTTTAAAAGAAGGAGGGGTATGGGGAAGAAATCTTGCCATTTGAGACAACACGGATGGATCTTGAGGGCATTATCCTAAATAACATACTTCAGACAAAGATAAATACTGGATGATCTCACCTATATGTGGAATCTAAGAAAGCCAAACGTATAAAAACAGAGAGTGCAATGGCAGTTCCCAGAGCCTGAGGGGTGGGGAAGTTGGCGAGATGTTGTGTAAGGATTCAGAGTTGTGACTAGTAAATAAATAAGTTCTGGAGATCTAATGCACAGTACAGTGATTATAGTAAAAAATACAGTATTATAAACTTCAAAGTTGCTAAGAGACTAGATTTTAATTTTTCTCACCACAAAAAATAAGAATGATAATTACACGTTAGAAGTGTTAGCTAATGCTGAGACAGGAATCATATTGCAATATGCAAATGTATCAAACCAACACGCTGACACACATTAACTTGTATCTAATGCTAATTGTATCTCAGGTTTTTTTTTTTTTTTTAAGAAAGAGTGTGGGTAAAGATTCTCATTGTAAAGAAGATAGCCAAAAATTATACTTAAGATTCTTTTTTTTAACTTTAAAATGAACAGAGTCAAATTTGACAAATACAGAGAGAAAATATGCTGGGAACATCAGGCTGTTCCCAAGGAGATGAACTAGACTCCAGCATGTAGCTTCCAGAAGGGGACTGGCATGATCTCAAAAGCACGCATTGCACTGACGTAAGACAATGGCCACATTGATGCTCACACAAGGAATAGGCTCCATTCAATCGTGTACTTACATCTTCAGTATTTATTAAACCAAGGATCTATGCTACTCAAGTAAACAAAACCTGTAGAACCATATCATGGCCTAATTTGTCTTGACTATAAAAATGCCACTCTAGCCCTGGCCAGGTTACTCAGTTGGTTAGAGCATCATCCCATACACCAGAAGTCTGAGAGTTTGATTCCCAAATTCCCAGTCAGGGCACAAATCGACATTGCAGTTTCTATCCCTGGTCAGGTGCATTCAGGGGCAGCTGATTGATGTTTCTCCCCCTCTCTCTCTCTCTCTCTCTCTCTCTCTCCCTTTCTCTCTCTCTTTCTCTCAAATCAATAAACAGCCCTGACTGGTGCAGCTTAGTGGATTGGGCATCATACTGCAAACCTAAAGGTCGCTGATTCCATTCCCAGTCAGGGCACACGCCTGGGCTGTGGGCCAGACCCCTGGTTGGGGGCAAGCAAGAGGCAACCCATCAATGTTTCTCTCCCTCTATTTCTCCGTTCCTCCCCTTCTCTCTAAAAATAAATAAATAAAAACTTACAAATAAAACAAAATCAATAAACATATCCTCAGTGAAGATAAAAGAATGTACATAAATAAGATACCATTATAGAATTTGTGTATCAAAAACAGCAACAGCACAAAACAACACATCCTTAGCCCCCTCTCATTAAAAACTATTGGAAAGAAGCAAACTCCAGAAGGAGATAAAAAGATAATGGAATCAGTTCTGCCTGGGTGGCTCAATTGTTTGGGGTGTCCTCATGTACACCAAGAGGTTACAGGTTCGTTCTCTGCTCAGGGCTTAGACAGGAGGAAACCTACCAATGTCTCTCTCTTTCTCTCTCTCTCTCTGTTTCTTTTGCTCTCTCCTTCCCTCTCTCTCTCTCTAAAATCAATAAACCCATCTTTATGTGAGGATTTAAAAAAAAGATAGAGGGATCATATATCCAGAAGCAAATTTATTGAGAGGGCTCTGGTCAAGGACATCAGTTATTTCGTAAAGGACTTGGAAATCCTAACTCTGTGTCAGCTTAGAAATCTGATGATCCTAGAGCTTGTACGAAGTTAGCCTTAATGTTCTTTTAAATGTCATTCAGTAGGTTTGCTGCTTTACATGGGAAGCAAATGAATTTTCTTCATCAGATCCTTTCTAATTCACTTTCCATACACTGGAAATTCTCAGAACTAGTTTAAGATTGGACTCTGAAAATTGTTCCAATCTTGAATAACATAAGTATGAAGTATATTGTCTCCTAATCAGCAAATCACTCCTGAATCATTAGTCAAAACAGATACCCTTGCTGTTTCACATAAAATTTAAACACGAATTTTTCCAACATATTATGTGTGCATTTAAGCTACTCTCTGAATACTTCTGGGTCAGCTCAAAATGAAATTTGAATGCCTCAGCATTGTCTACCTATTCAAAAGAAATGATATTTTCTTACTATTATGTGATTATAGCCAACATTACAAGGGGTTGAGGCCTATAACTCAAGAATCATTTTCTTCATGAAGAGAATGATAAACCTAGCAATTTCTCCTGAAGCAGACCACATGGAACATGAACACTAGTATAGAGACCAGGTACTCATTTTAGCCCCAGATCCCAAGACAACATGAGAAAATCTACAGCTTCATAAGTTAATTTGAGTTGGAAAACAATTCAAATTTTGCTGGTGCATTGGTAATTAAGCCATTTTAAAAGTCATAGCTGTTAAAATGTGCTTTAAGCAGTACAAAATATATGATAGGTATAGTCTAAAATTAAACCTAGACAATTGGTTAAATCCATGATTGAAAGACTTAAGATGAAATTTACAAAACCTTATTAACCATGTGTGGACCTTGTAAGAGATGCTTGGGATGCCATAACTTGTATTTCTCTCTTCAGTTAGATGTAGCAGAAACTTACACCAGTGTTAAATGATTTTATTCACTCTATATCAGTACTAATTTTTTATCTTTTAAAAAGATCAGTCTCATCATTGACATATCAATATTATGTTTAGAGCTGCCAGAACATCACTTCACAATTGCTGTTGTCTTCTACCTCTAATATACATGTTGTCATATATAATATATATGATAGCTATATATTTATGTTTATATACATTATATATTATATGGGGAATAGATGTAAAATGTGTACCTTGTGAAGTGAAAATGTGTGATTCCCAGTATTTTAATCATATATATGATTAAGTTTATATATTTATATTATATATTTAATAATATAAAAATAATAGTATAGTATACATACATATATAAATATAATCCATGTTATATATGATTTTTATCCTCACCCAAGGACAAATTTTCATTACTTTTTAGAGAGAAGGAGGGAGGAAGGAAAATATGGACTGTTTGCCTCTGATACACAGTGGGACTAGGGGTTGTGCACATGGACCAGAAATAGAACCTGCAACCCTTAGGTCATGGGATGACACTCCAACCAACTGAGCCACACAGGCCAGGGCTCATTTCTATATTTTAAAAATTCCTCACTGTGTAGGTCTTCATAGGTCTGTGTCCCAGGGGGAAGAGAGTTTTGTGGCCTCTCACAGCTAAGTAGGACACACAAACTAAGATTTGGCAGAGATAGCTACTCAAGGTTTGATTCCTAGATCCCATAAAACAAAATTCAAGCCTTGGATGGGTGGCTTAGTGGTTGAAGCTCACCCCTTACACCAAAATGGTTGTGGGCTCTATTCTTGGCCAGGGCATATACCTAGGTTTCGGGTTTGATTTCCAGTCAGGGCACCTATGGGAGGCAACCGATTCTCTCTCTCTATCTCCCCTTCCCTCCCTTCCTCTCTTTCTAAAACCAATAATCACAGCCTTGGGTGAGAGGTTAAAAGAAACACCTCAAGAGTGGCAGAGGATCTATGCCGGACACAGTAACAACGTTTAGGATGGCCTCTAGCGCTCAACGAGCATAGAAGCAGACTTGCTCTTACCAGAATGGCTCCAAGGCATCGCTTATGCCAGAGCTTTACACTTCTTTGGTTTACCTGTTCTTTAATCTTCTGGCAACTCACTAAACCACTTACAATACACAATCAGCGAAAATCAGGAGTTCTTTGTAATAATAAATCCTGATTAGTGCACGATTCCATGAGTGATGGAAATGTAGGTCTTTGCAGGTAAGATATCAAGTTACGAAATACGCTAGCAGTGGTGTAGGGCAACCTTTGAAGGAAACATGGCATCCAGTCTCCTAGTCAGAATTACCTGAATGAAGTAGTAATAGCTGGTCATTCTAAAATTAAACTAAATAAGTAGTGAACAGCTTTCCCTTGACAGGACAGGCTTCTTTCTCCATGACTTCCACCTATTGACTCAATACGCAACCTGGAGCCTGCCTACCTCCTCTACTCAGAAATGAGTATAGATTTTAGATTATGGGTGCAGATTTTATAGAGTTGAAATACATTCTTAAAATTGTATTCTGTCTATCCATACATGTGGTCACTGCTCCAATTCCACCTCCAAAATAGACTGTAAAATGTTCATGCTAGTTATTCTCAACTAGCTTCCTCTGCGATCAAAATGATTATTCTCCACCTTTCTGTTCCCTTCTCTATGCCCCACCCAGTAGGCTTACCCTGTAGATTATCATTTGGACTCCATAGCTTTTTACTTTATTATTGGGATTTGTCAATGGATGGCAATAATAATACAATATCTTTGGCAGAAGATATGTCTTGCCTTGATCTCAGCTCCTTCTCACAGTCCCCCTCTACAATATATGGCTCAGTTATCACCAGTCTTTAATTACACATTTCTTTGATTTTTCCCCTTCAGTCCTAGCAGTGGTCTCCTACTGTTGTCTTTTCCATGGCCTCTTACAATTGGTGTTCCCTGTGTAACTTAACACCCTTCTTTCTTTTAACCGTAGCCATATCTCTGTAAATAGTCTCTTCACGAAAGTCTCATCATTTATGTCATCTAAGCTGAATTCTCTTTCCTGCCATAATAACACTGACTGATATGGTAGTTCAAGAACAGAGGCTGGATCTTATTCATCTTTTAATCCCGGTGATTAACAAAGTGGCTGGCACCCAAAAAGTTCTCAGAATATATCGTTGGGTCTAAACTAAGAGTAAAGGAAAAGCTCCCAGACAGCTTTCACCTTTGAACTATAGATGTCTGGTTTCCTTTTCTTTCTTTTTTTTTAAGATTTTATTTATTTATTTTTAGAGAGAGGGAAAGGGAAGGAGAAAGAGAGGGAGAGAAATATAAATGTGTGGTTGCCTCTCATGCGCCCTCTACTGGGGGCCTGACCTGACCTGCAATCCAGGAGTGTACCCTGACTTGGAATCAAACCGGCAGCCCTTTGGTTCATAGGCCAGTGCTCAAGCCCATCAGCCGCACCAGCCAGGGCAGATGTATGGTTTTCAAGGAGCTCCCAATCTATTTCACTGCAGCTTATAGGACCTTTCCTATTGTGTCTGAACTAGTGTGGTGCCATAGAGCAAGCACGGAACATGAAGACTGGCAGTTCTATGTATCTTATACTAATTATTTAATTTCTCTAGGCTTCCTTCTTTTGCTGTTAGAGCTGACCTTCAAAGACTGAATTGATTATTTTAGAGGCTAAACTGTGACACCAAAGAAATATAAAAACACAATGGCTCCAATGAAAGAGTAGTTTCCTTCTCTCACACATAATGGTGAATATAAAAAGTAGTTCACACCAGTGGAGCAGGTCTGTTCAGTGTGGTCATTCAAAAACCCATGTTCTTGCCATCTTGTTCTTCTTTCACATCTGGGATATTATCTTCTGCTTGGTTGAAGCTGCGTGATAACCACCACAGGAATAAGAAAGCAAATACACTGCAACACATAATTTTCTTTAAATTTTTTCCAATTTTTTATTGTGGCAAAATACATGTAACATAAAACTTAGTGTCTTAACCATATTAAGTGTACAGTTCACTGGTATTAAGTATAGTCGTATTGTTGTGCAGCCGAAACCACCATCCTTTTCCAGAACACTTTTCATCTTGCAAAACTGAAACTCTGTACCCATTAAACCATAACTCCCTGTACCTCCTCCCTCCTAGTCTCTGGTAACTACCCTTCTACTCTCTTGTAACCATGAGTTCAGCTTTTTTTCCCTTTCTTGATCTTTTTTAAGATTGCACAGGTAAGTGAGATTGTACAGTATCCATCTTGTTGTCTGTTTTTTTCACTAATCATAAGGTCCTCCAAGTTTATCCATGATGTCCCAAATGGCAGAATCCCCTTCCCTTTAAAGACTGAGTGATATTTCATTGTGTACATACACCACATTTTCTTTACTCATTCATGCATCGATGAATATTTAGGTGGTTTCCATATCTTGGCTATTATGAATCATGCTGCAATGAACGTGGAACTACAGATATATCTTTGAGATAGTAATTTTATTTCCTTTGGATATATACCCAGAAATAAAACTTCTGAATCATATAGTAGTTTTATTTTTACTTTTTCGAGGAATCTCCATACTGTTTTCCATAACTGCTGTAGCAATGCGTGTGTGTGTGCGCGTGCGCGCGTGCACGCGCGATGCTTAACAAGACTGAAGAAATGAAACACAGATAATCACAGACTCTGGAATAAGACAGTTAGGTTTAAATCCTGGCTCCTGCTCTTACTGTATATTCACTTGAGCTAGCAGCAATCTCTATAAGACTGTTTTCATCTATGAATTATGAACAACAATAATGACTACTTCATAGAATTTTGGTGATAAATAAAAAAAGACAACATATATAAAGGAATAAGACAATACATGGAAAATAGGATGTGCCAAAATCAATTATTATTAAGAACTGCATTTCTGTGGGAACAGAAAGTTAAGACAATACATGGAAAATAGGATGTGCCAAAATCAATTATTATTAAGAACTGCATTTCTGTGGGAACCAAGTAAGGCAAAGATAGGTGTGTATTTTCCAAGAAAAGCAGGTTGGAGTCAAACACCATGGTAAGCACCACCACGATCAGCTGTTGGACTGAGTAGCTTAAAAGTAGTAGTAGTAGCAGTAAATTCATGAAGATAGCAATATTATTTTGTTCACCTTCACCTGGAATGAGAATGACTTAGGGACTTGAAACCTCTAGTGGAGAGTCTCAGAAGAAAGAGACACAAATATACAAAAATAGGAAGAAACAAAGAGTAATGACCTCCTTCAACTACTTTGAAAGTTTGCACAGAGAACATGACAACACTCTAGCAACCACTTACTGCTTCTTCCCAATTTTAAGTGATTTTAGAACAGTGTAAGAATTCTTGGGATGAACAGGAAAAATAAAAAGCCCCAAAGCAAGTGTCCTAGCCTACAGGACAGAAGCTTTTCCAGTTTGGGAAGTCATGCACAATCACTCTCCCAGCATTCTATTAGTCAAAAGAATCACTGAAGTCAGCCAGATTCAAGAATAAGTAACACAAAGTGGGGTGGGAAGAGGTAAAGAAGGTAAATGGGGGATAAATGGTGATGGAAGGAGACTTGACTCGTGGTGGTGAACACACAATACAATACGCAGATGATGTGTCATAGAATGTACACCCGAAACCTGTGTAAATTTATTAACCAGTGAAACCCCAATAAAGTCAATAAAATAAAAAATAGAATAAGCAATACACACACACACACTTCTTGATGGAAAGCATGTAAAAGATTCCATGGACAACTTTTAAGAACACCACATGATGTATTATTATATTTTTGGAGTCAGGTCCTAAGTTTGTATAAATGTATACTGAGTCTGGGAACTTATCACATATTTTGAGATCTAAGACTGCAGCTTAAATGTTATTAAAAAAAAAAAAAAAACCTATTATAGCTCTGGATAGTGTGGCTCAGTGGATTGAGTGCCAGCCTGGGATCTAGGGTTGCTGGTTGGATTCCCAGTCAGGGCACATGCCTGGGTTGTGGGCCAGGTCTCCAAAAGGGGGCGTGCAAAAGACACCCATACATTGATGTTTCTCTCCTCATTCTCCCTCCCTTCCTCTCTCTCTAAAAATAAATAAATAAAATATCTTTTTAAAAAATAAAAAACTTTTATAACTCACATAACAAGTATTTTTAAATTATTATTTGTCCTTTACCCTAAGTTCTTTTTTCAGAGTTTGTAAATATATATCAAATGTAACAGACAGAATATATTAGCAAAAAAGCATTTGTCATAGCAAGAACTTTCTCAAAATATTGTTAAAAATACAAATTAGATGTAAATGCTATGCATTTTTGTAGACAACAGATGATATTAAATAGTCTTGTAGATCATTTCCTCCCCTCAAATTTCTCTCCCTAGAATTACCAGTGCATTAGAAATGATGTGCTTGTTAAAAAAACAGAATCCTTAGGCCTAAGTCTTGTATAATCAATTCTATGGTTCACATATTTTAATCGTCAATATTTAATTCATTCACCTCAATGTTTTCCAGATCAAGTCTAATTTCTGAGACTGTGGTACTCTATTTGCAGGTTTATTACTTCAAAAGAAACTCAAGTTACTGTTCACTGATGATAGTATTACCTTTATTTAGGGAAGCCTTTAAATCATACAGCTAGACTGAAAATGATTAAATTCAAACAAAATTTACCAAATTTGACTCTAGACTCATGTTTTTTGTTTGATATAATATGACCCACACTTCTGTCTGAATGTAATTCTCTTATTCAGTTACCACACTGTATGAAGTTCAGGTTTATGGTTTGAATGAGAGCATCATTTCCTTCTGTGGAGCAAAGAAAACATGAGAGTTTCCTGGAAAGAAAAAAAGCTTTATATGAAGGACAAAATGATAGCCATTTCCAGTATAAAAGTGGGAAAATAAAATTATCTGTAAGGAAGAGTTAGAGGTTAAAATGTAAGTAAATGTTATCACCAGAGACCCTGATTGCTATTGCCACGTATCAATGCCTAGGCTATGACTGTGTTGTAGAATGTTCCTCTTCACTAAGGCCAAAAAAGCCCCGCTGCACTCTCTGCCACACTCCATGATGTTACATTTTGTTCCCACATCTTGACATTCATTACAATCGGTTTTATGTTGTTAACAAACATTTTTTATGTATAGATACTTCTTCCCCACAGGGTTGTAAGTTCCCCCAAATACTGAAAATCATGTTTTAGTCACTTTCTAATGCCTTCCTCATTATCTAATAAAATATTGGATGCAAATATAATAAGGGCTTACCAATTATTTAATTGTTTAGTTTGAATTTAAATAGATTATTGAGAATTAACCTGTTAAACTTACATCTAAAGGTGAAAACTAGCATTGAGTATTAGAATCATTTTAATTTTGCATAACTAGTCTCTTCAAATTAAAACAAAATTTCAATGATAAATAAATCAAGTCATGGCCTTGACTGACTATTTAAAAAAGCAATCGTAATCAGCCCTGGCCAGGTGGTTCAGTTAGTTGGTCCATACATCAAAAGGTTGTAGTTCAATACCCGGTCAGGGCACATACCTCAATTCCTGACAGTACACAGGCAAGTGATCAATGTCTCTCTGTCTCTCTGTCTCTCTCTCAAATCAATAATAATATACCCTCAAGATTTAAAAAATATTTAAGAGTAATCATTTATTATTTTGAAATTTTACAAAAGCAATAATAATTATTTATTTTCTCATAAAGATTGGTTATTCAGCAAGAGTATAAATAAAGGAGATAGGAGTAAAAATAACAAATAAAGTTTAAATTATCAGAAAAAATTAATAAAAGCTGAAAGAATTCTGATGATATCAGCTTTGATCGCTAACTAAAATTTCCATATTATTTGTCTCTGTATTACAAACAAACAAAAAGAATGACTCAAAGAAAACTCTTGCCTTACATAAGAATATCATGGTAAAATGTGGAATGAAGACTTCAGAAGCTGAAGATATTCAGTTAGACTCACAGAAGACTGGAGCATGAAGAAATCTTGAAGATCCTTAGTATATCTGCCTAATGTAAGAAAAAGGCCTCAGGGACCAACAGACTTGCTGTGAGTGTGAAAATCAGTGGCTAAACCAGGAAGAGACAATAAACCTATCTAACTTTCCGTGTGTGCCCTTTAACCACAAACAGAGACATTCACCCTTTTATCACACATAATAACACACACGGCTCAATTGTAAAGGCCATTGTTTTGAATCCCCTTTAGAAAACTCTCCATCTAAAGAATGCCTCAAACTGTCCATTTATCATCTTTTTCACCACCTGAACAATATGTGAATAAATTATAAACTTAATATTCCTACTTGGTAGAGGAATCATCATCGCCTATGGCATGCACTATGTAATGAACAGAGGAAAAACCTTGGTTGAAGTGGATGCTGCCAATCCAAGGCTACTTTTCACCAACAGATAAGTTTAAGCAATCAAGTATTGACTTCATATTCAAATATCTCATTGTATTGTTAAAACTAAGTCTACTAAAATTTACACGAACTTTGATTTTTTTAAATGCATTTTAAATAAATGCATTAGCTTGTATTCTGGCTAAAGACAGCAAGAATTAATCTAAATTGAGCACTTCTTTCATTAACTTAGGTTGTGTCCAAAATATATAATCAAAAATAATTTCAGAATATATACTGTGGGTAAAAATCAGCAGTAGGTAATTTATTGATTACCTATCACACAGAGCAGGTAATCAATAAATATGTGTTTAATGAATAAAATCATTGTCTCTAAAGTGTTGAGGCTTTTATGCCTTTTAGCCCAGGGACTTACTGTCCAGTAAAGTTATAAAAACCTTGTGCAAAAACAAGTAGGAGTATCAAAAAGTAAGTTATCAGGGCCGAATGTAAATGCATAATACAAACTATGCATGCCCAGTAGTTCAGTGGAAGGCAAAGTGCTTGGTGAGGGGTGTGGGGGAAGGAATTGCTCACATAATTCACATAATTGGACTGGATGTTGATCCTACAACAGACATTCCTCAGAAGAAAATAAGAATGATTCTGCAATTAAATCCTTTGAAAACTAGTTTTACTCTTTCTGTCTAGACAGCCTTTGAACATGATGTTAAGGACAGCATACCCAACTGAAGTGCAAAAATCCTTTTCACAAAACACATTTTCCTTATTACCTTAAGATCAAATAAATAATAATAATAATAAATGCAGCTTGAGAAGGAAAAGCCATCCTTCCATTTATTATTTTTGTATTTTACCTTAAAAGAAGCTTTGATTTTTTTTTTAATACATCAGTCAGCATCCAGCTCATTTCTGTGCTGGTGTGTTAACCTTCTCCCTCTGGACACTTGGGATATTAATATTATCCTCTGGAACAACCAGCAAAAGAAATAAAGCATTTACACAAATACTACAAATTAGATTAAACTGCAGTTCTGATGGAACCTTGTGACATACAGTTTCTTGTGAATTAAAGCCAAATGTACAAGCATTTAATGACTAATCCTTTTAGGTATTTTAATGCCCACATGAAGATTTATTGAGGAGAAAGGGAAGGCATATGCGGTCTTCCGTTAGAGCCTGCCTGCGGGCGGAGGATTGAGCAGATTGGCTTTTTTTTTTTAATTAATATTTCAGTTCTTTGTGTTTTGGTGGGCGGGTTGCTCGTGGCCCTGGTACTGAACGGACAGCTCCTTTCTCTTAGGCTCCTTTCTCTTAGGCTGTGCGCTGGAGCCTAATTGTCAACGAGGCAATGCAGATCCTGGAAAGAGAGGAGAGAAAGAGGGAGTGTGAGAGTGAGATCAAGTGCTGAGTTCCCCTCTTCCTTACACCCAACACAGTTATAGGACTGTCTCCTCCAAAAATTAACCTACTGATCTATGTTGGTAATCTTAGTCATACTAGAAGCTTTCTCAGTTCAGCCACAAAAGGGGTGGAGAAAACTTGTCAAGCCCTGCTCCCTCCCCTGGGCTTACTACAAAAAACTTATCTGATGCTAAGGGGAGACCTTTGAAGATAAGAAAGGCAAGTTTACTTGCGTTTTAGGAGTCCCTCCTGCAGATGTTAAGATTTAGATTAATGAAATCTCCGGCATCACATTTACTATTTATGTTACAAAACCTTGTTGAATAAAGTAATATATATGTGCATATGTGTGTATAGAGATGGAAATAGATGTAGACATAGCTATATAGAGCCTGATCAACCAACTTAAAAATATCAATGATCTTGAAAATTTTCCTTTCTGTTTAATCATTACATACTAGTATGAAACAAAGTTTGAACTTTGTTTTAGAGTTCATCTTGGAATAAGAAAAAGAGGTAAGAATCTGTGAACTATTGGTAATAATCACACATTGCATTTATTTGAAAATATCGTGGAAACTAAATTGGAAAAGTGTAAGGATCTTTTTATAGCAAATGTCATACATTTGTGTTAAACTAAGACCTAGAACATGCATCTGTATTTACATTTCTCCCCTTACGTAAATATTCTTATTGTTCTTCAAGTCTCATTCTCCCTTTTTTCTGAATGTATGGGAAGATTACACTCTCTCTCTGCTCTATAGTTAAACAGAAACATGGAACTGGATCTGGCTAGTGTGTTTCTGAAACAAAGGACATATTTACTTGTGCAAGACCCTCCAGCCCCCTCCCCAACCTTCATCTTCTGCTAATGCAGAGATAAAGATCTTAATAAATCCCTGAGGCTCTAAATGGAGCATAGTGGCTGGGGAGTTGTCCAAACCCACAGTGGATTGGGTGCTTGATAGAAATAAACATTTGTTGTTAAGTCATAGAGATTTTTTAATTGATTGTTACCACAGAGCAATATGTCCCAATCTGACCAATAAACTCCTTTCAAAGGAAAAGATAGTAAGCTGCTTATGGTCAGAATTGTCGTGGGACATGATAAACCTATGTTGTTCAACAGAAATAAAACCAAAGCCACATAAGTAATTTCAAACTTTCTAATACCAATATTTAAAAAATATGATTTTACATCTAATAATATATTGATCAACATATGTAAAATGTTATCAATATGATCAATAAAAATATGAAATATTGACATTATTTTTTCATACTGAGTATTTGAAAATTGGGTGTTGATTTTATACTTACAATACATCTTAGTTTGAAGAAGTTTCATTTCTTCTTTTTTTAAGATTTTTTTTTAGATGGGGGAAGGGAGGGACACATCAATATGTGGTTGCCTCTCTCATGCCCCCCCACTGGGGACCTGGCTCCCAACACAGTCATGTGCCCTGACTGGGAATCAAACTCCTGACCCTTTGGTTCATAGGCGGTGCTAAGTCCACGGAGCCACACCAGCCAGGGCAAGAAGCTTCATTTCAAATTGCTAATGTCTTTCAGTGAAAGACCACCAAATATATACCTATAATTGAAGAAATTGGATTCATAACTTGGAGCAATGAAGGATACCCATCATGGGAATCCATGGAACATTTCAATAAATGGGGATGTTAAGAAGGGCTAGTTATAGGATTTGGACTTCAGTTGGGTGATTTCAAGGATGGCACAAGAAGCACAGGTTCACACTGGATTGAGTGCTCTCAGAAAAAAAGAGAAATTTATGATTGGATATCTCAACAAACTTTTTATAGAGGGGAAAGACTAAAGCTAAAGCTGTAATTAGCAGAGACAGGAGAGGAGTATGTCTTGGTATTTTGGGGTTTAGGCAATGTTCATGTTTTTTCTGTGTTCAGACATGAGTATGTTGTAGTCTTATTTTCATCTTGATCTGTCATGATTGGAGTGGCACTGTCAAAGTTTTGTGAGGTTGTTGGCAACAGAACACCAAGACCTGACTGTGAGTGTTGGGTCACCCTGTAGCAACACCATGGCCTAGCTGATAACACAAGTCCAAATCTGGATGACATGAGCCATTTTGATGTTTGCTTTTTTCTCCCTCAAAGTGCTTATATTACTCTGCTAGAGCTGCAATAACAAAATATCACACACTAGAGTTTAAACAACAGAAGTTTATTTTCTTACAGTTGTTGAGGCTTGAGGTGTCAGCAGGTTTGGTTTCTCCAAAGGGCTCTCTTCTCAGCCTGCAGATGGCCACCTTCCTGCTATGTCTTCACATGGCTTTTCCTCTGTGGATACACATTGCTGGTTCCTCTTTTTTTTCTCATAAGGGCATACACCACCCTGGCTGGTATGGGTCAATTGGTTGGAGCATTATCCCATAAACCAAAAGGCCGCAGGTTCAATACCTGGTCAGAGCACATGCCTAGGTTGTATGTTCAGTCCCCTATTCAAGGCCTATATGGGAGGCAACCAATCCATGTTTCTTTCCCTCTACTCTCCCCCACCCCTTCCTGTCTCTCTGAAGTTAAAAAAAAAAAAAAAATCAAAAAACAAATAGTAATGCCAAGCATCCTATTAGATTAGGGCCCCACCCTTATGACCTCATCTAACCTTAATTACCTCCCTAAAGGCCTCATCTCCAAGTATAATTACATTGGGGGTTAAGGCTGCAGTAAAAAAAAAATTGAGGAAACAAACTCAGTCCGCAGCAGTGCTCAATATCTGTATTTTCACATAGGACAGAACAGTTACAGACCATCTGAAATTGATTATAGCTATTTGCTAGAAACTCTCATTGATTGGAGACATTTCTCAGTGAAATCAAAAAGATTTTGTGAGTTTCACTGCTGGTGAAGGAGCTCTGGATTTTCTTGGTCTCTCTTTTCATTATCTCCTCTTCCTGTTGGTTATGCACTGATTTCACAGTAGAGTTCTACAATTAGAACTCTGCGTCCACTTTTCTGCAATGGGGTGGAGTTGCAGAAGCAGTTCAATATCATAAGTGAAACACCTCTGTGCTCTTTAGCATTTTTTAATGTCCAGTCAATGAATCATTTCTTAACATTATACTCTGTGGTATCATAAGAATATTAACTCTGTCATTCCGAGTCACCTAACCAGTGCTCTTCCCACCTAGTAAGAGTTATAACATAGTCTCTATCTCATGTTATATATACTCTCTTGGAGAGGAATACAATCAACTCTCTCTACTTATTTCTTAATAGGTCAGTGGTCTTATTTAATGGTGGAAATATGAGTAGGTTCCACGTTCTTAGAAAAAAACATGGATTTTGGAGTGATTTTGGTTTGCTGATTTTGAAAAGAAAGAAAAGTATTATAGTGAAGAATTTGAAATCCAAGAGCTTTTTAAATTTTGGATTATTTTGGCTACCATAATCTATATGGCAATGATAAACAAACACAGTGTCCAGGTATACAATTTCTATGTCTCAAAAATTTTCAATTTTGCTTTTGACTGGATCTGAGACATATTTGACTTTGTCAATGAAACGTACACTTAAATGATGCCTCTTGACATTCTGCATTATTATTTCTCCTCCACTGAAAGAGTCCAGGCAACTAATAGAAAAGCTTCCTCCTCTATGTCAAAACTGAATGTACCTGGGCAGAACACCTAGATGTGCTTAGTTTTGTCACCATCTAAATTTCAGCATTTGGGTTAGAATACACTCCTAAAAGACCAATGCTGTTTCAGTGTATTTGACTAGCAAAAGGAACCTGTTCTCTTTAACGGCTGGCACATAAATGTATGAAAAGTAGATATTGTTCAGTCATACAGAGAACCTGACACTGTATTATTTATTAGAATGTCTTCATTCATCAAAATATTCCTAATATATGGTGTGTATTTAATACATCACAGGCTATACATATTTAAATGCCTTGTACTAGAGAGAAGTCTCAATGCTAGAATCAGTCTCCAAAAAGGGGATCATTTTTACACCTGAAGATACCAAAGCATAAACTCATTCTGCCCCACTTTATACAATTACTTGAAATGGACATTTCTATGACACGACCTACTACCAGCCAAGCTGCTGGGATACACCTAAGGGAAAGAGAATCCTAGAGTTAATATAGTGGGTCGTCTTCTTTTCTGTGGTTGTTTCTTCAGTAAAGACTCTCTATGTGAAGGCAGAGAAAGAGGTTGCGAGCAGGAGAGGAGACTGATGGAGAAAGGATTACCTAAGGGCAGGAGAGGTGATAGGCTATTTCTGGGGCTGCAACCTCCATCTCCGTGCACAGATCATTGAGAGACAGAGGGGATTTGGGGGGTGCCTATAGGGTTTCATGACACCAGATGAAGAAGCTTGAGCAAAAGGTGTCCCCTTCTGAAGTTAGACTTCTAGAACACAGTCTTCTAATATGGAAATCAATAGAAATGTCTACAATGAAGCCAGACAAACCAGGATTTAGTGTTGAAAAGGATAGATCATGGGAGAGAAGCGATACTTTTCATCACTATATGGTTACAAACCCAATGAGGAGACTCAGCCCACCAGCAGGAAGGAAACTTATAGAAATACATCACACCCAGCCATTTTAAAACACATTATCAGTTACAAGTTATTTCACATTTACCGCCATCTCATTCAACCTAGCTGTGAGAGAGAACAGAGTGGTTAAGTGATTTTCCTGAAGTCACAAAGCCAATCAGTGGCAGAATATGTGCAGTCTTCACTATCAAAGAGAAATTAAAAGTGAGAAATTTATCTTAGCAATTCTCTGGTACACATCTGGTGCTTATAACCAGGACTAATCTGGGAAAAAGGGACTGCCAAAAATGGCAGGAAAAGAAATTGTAATGAAATGTCCTGTTATATAAGATACGTAGTAAAGCAGAACTTATACAATTTCCTGGACAATGTCCCTGGGCATTCCAGACCACAGGCAGATTAAGGAAACAAAGGAATAAGGTAAATATGGACGGACCACTAGTTTTAAAACAAAACTATTCAAGGATAAATAAAAGACAGATGTGAGGTCTACACATGCACAGAGAGAGCAGAATCAGTGAGATTACATAATGAAGTCAAGAAAGTGTAAAGGCAAACACTAGCACAGCCAAGTTGAAGAATAAAAAGAGATTGCACCAGAGATCAAGATAAATAAAATTATAAGCCCTTGTTCTGGTACATAAGGAAGAAAAGGTCAATGGAATAATAAATGGAACCTCTGAGAGGCTGCTCAGGTAATTGACAGTAGAGCAGATGAAGCTCTTTCAGTTAAAACAAACCAAAAAGAAAGTAACTGGAGGATGTGGTTACCACAAAGCTTGAAAGGAGTTTGGGGTTGGCAACAGTACAGATCCACAGGGGTTGGTTTGAAGGTAAAGGAGGACATATGTACCAGGGTGACCAGAACTTGAAGTATGGCAGTGAAGAAGCATCTCTCCCATCCCCATCCCCTGCCACCCCCATGTCACTGAGAAGATGCCCAGGATATTGAGGTGAAAGTGAGATAAACCTTTGGTAAATGGGAGGGAATTAAATCAAAACAGAATCTCAAGAAGGTATACCTGACTTGGGTGGTGGGGGGGGCAAGGAGGATCTAGGCAACAGTGGGGGGAGAGGAGGAAGAGGAGGACAGAGACAGAGGAAGAGAGAGGGGAGGGAGAGAGGGAAGGACAACCGAGAGGAAAACATGAAATTCAAAAATTTAGAAGATCAAAATGTTAATTAAGCCAGGAACAAGTACTCATTCGCCATATAGACAATGGAATTTGAGTGGAGGGAGGAAACTGAGCTGTCTGTTCCCTGGGCTCCAAATGGGAGGCTTTGAACCCAGTGGATGCAAGCACCAGAGTTCTACTTCCAGTCCTGGCCTTGTCTCCTGCCTAGTCCTGTGATTTTATACCTTTGCTGAAGCAAAGGGCAAGGTCTTATGGCCTTTGAAGTCTCTCCCAGCCCTATGTATTTACTTTGGTGCCACCTGTCCAAGGGCTGGGAAAATGGACCCTAGGGAAGCAAGGATGCCCTGCTAATAAAGCCTCTCTTCAGTCACCTCCTTAACAACACCCTCCTTCCAAGTGAAACCACTCAACATTTGTCAAACACTTTCCCCTGGGCCAGGCTGATGTATGTGTACACATATACAATCTCTTAGACTTCACAACAGCCAAAGGAGCTGTTAGTATTATTTTTCCCATTTTACAAGTGAGGAAACTAACTCTCTCTAGTAGAATCAGGATTGAAGTGCAGACCTTGTGGTTCCAGATCCAGCGTCCCTATTGCAGAACAATTAGCAACCTTGGCTACTGCGGAGTCACAGAGACCAGCGCTGGATCTACAAAGCCACAGACGCCAGCACGCTGGAGAGCGGACGCAGGAAACTGGAGCGCACCGCTGGTCGCCCCTAAGGCCTGGCCCAGGTGCGTGCTGCAGACTCCGAGGATCTATGAGGGGCCAACTGGAGCCACTGACTCCCGGGGATAGAGCCAGAGACTGAGCAGCCAGGAAGAAGGGGGTAAGCTCTGGAACGCCCCTCTGCGCACAGTTCATCACCAGAAAAGAGAGGAATAGGATCAGGGAGGCCGAATTTTCCGCCACAGGACTCCGGAAAACTTCAGCCCAAGGCAAAGTCCCTTAAAACAAAAGAAACCTGGACTGGGCTTCCGTGTCTGTATTTTCTGTCTGAAGAGGAATGGAGGCGTGGGATAAAAGGACGAAACGTTATATGCAGCGGCAGAGGCCAGGAGGTGTGATAGGAAAAAAAAATTAATGAATTCGAAGCCCAATCACTGATTTCAAAGCCCCGCGTGACCTTGGCAATTACTCATACTTCTTTGCACCTCACTTTCACAGGTGCTTCAGTGTCCTCATTTGCACTAATACCTGATATCAATACTAATACGTACCACACCTACCAGGTAATACATGCCTCGTAGGGTTGTTGTGAAGATAATATGATATAATGCTTGTAAAGAGCCTGGAACAGGACCTGATGCATGTAAATATATGGTCAATAAACGTTAGCTGTTGCTGTGACTTTGCGGTTATTTGGGACTATAAAAAGAATGATAATTACTCATGTCCTCCCTACTTGAGTTGTGGGGAGGAGTGTTGTCAGGAGCAAATGAGCTAATACTTGTAAAAGTGCTTAGTAAACCTAGGTTCCATATACGATCGGAATTTTGGCAAGTGAATTTTCAGAAACCTCTGGTGCGCTACAGACAACTGAAGGGTGGGAAAAAGGACAGTTGGTGGCCCTTTCGGAGTGCACGCGTTTCTTGGCTAAACAGGGCAAGTTTCCCTTGGGACAGCAAGGCCTTGGCCAAAGAATCGGCTTCCTGCCACAGAGAACACAGCCAGCTGCGGGGCCACCAGGGTGCCGAGCCCGCCCAGACTCGGTGGTGAGCGCCCTCCGACGCCAGAGGGCTGGCTAGGCAGCTCAGCTTGCGTCAGGGCTGCGGGGAGAGGGTGGGCGAGTCCGCGCCAAGCCTCAGTCCAATTCTGCAGCTGTTGCGGACAGGCGAGGAGTCTGTCCTCTCAGATGAGGGCCTCAGCTTCAATCTCCACTGTTATCAAAGAGAAGACATCAGACGAGAGAGTTCTTCCATTTAATTTTCCACTAATACGTTCACAAGGCTTTTTAATTGCTTGCAAATGCATTTCTCTGTACGACTGTGGAATCCGTGTTGCCTGTCGGCAGCAAGGCTAAGGCGGAATACAGACCCGTGTTAGACTTTCCACAAACAGCCCAGAGGGCGGGGTAGGGTCGCGCTGGAGGAGGTTTAACAGAAAAGGAGGGAGGAGGGAGAAAGATAAAGAAGTTTAAAAAATCAATGGCAACAGTTAAAGTGAAATAACTGGAGAGTCCGTCAGAAATGTTAATTTCCCTTAAATATCCCGAAGCTCCTTTTTTAAATGGTATGCCATTTTTCATTTGCAATTAGGTAACGTTTAAGCCAAGTGGCCCTTGGGTTGCTGAAGGTGAAATGGGGCTGGGGGTGGGGGTGGATTGCCCAGAGGAAGGCAGATAGAAGAATTATCCAAACCACAACTGGAAATGATAGGGGGAGAGACCTTTAGAAAGACACTTGAGGCAGCACCAGCTTGAGCTAAGAGAAGTTAGAAAGGCAAGCAATTCATTTGGGAATGGTGGGGATCTGACCTCCGGTGCCTGCGCGTGAATACCTAGGCTGCCATGCCTTTTCTCTTCAAATGTGGTTCTTTTAACTGGGTCAATTTTAGATTCCTGGCTCCTGCTCAGAATGTTCCTGGCATTTGGAGCGTTCTTTTCTCACCACCTTGCCTAATGAGTTAAAACGAATGAATCAGGGATTGGGATGCTGTGTAATGGACCCGACATATTTGCCTTTCCGCTGCCTGAAGAATCGCCCCTACCCACCCACCCTAAGCAGCAGTAACTGGAAGAGGTTAGAAGCACACCAGAGTAGGTTCTTGGATAAGAGGATCTCTCCAGGTCATTAAAATCCTGAGTGACTGTGAGATTCTGGCCCCTTGGGAGAGGACCTTGGTTGGCTCTTGGGGAGGCCTCAGAGGCCAGTATATTCACAAAGTGGTGAAAGGGTGCCAGGGGGTAGATAGAACCAGAGCACCATGAAGGGAGGAAACATCAATCATTGGCTTTCTTGGATTCTCCAAACAGACCTTTGCTCTCTCCATGCATCCCAAATAAGCAGTGGGAGGACAGAGGCTTGGGAACTTTAAGAATAAGTACTGATATTCAGATCTATACTTCTGGTTTTGCTTTGTGGAAAGAACATCTGCAGACTATTTTGGATCTTCAGAGTTCCACTGTTCTCCCCTCCAAGCACCCATGAAGGTTGTCTCCTATTGTGCAAACGCATGTCTGGGTTAGCAAACTGCATGCCTCCCTGAAGCAGAGCACACTATATTTCCCTTAGACAATATACACACGTGCTCCCTTAAGGTATAAGTTTAATGGATTCCAACTTATCTCTACCTTTCTCTAAAAAGGAAGGAAGATGGGAAGGAAAATGGGAGGGAGGGAAGAAGGAAGAAAGGAGAGAGAGAAGAAGAAGGAGGGCATTCTGGTTGATTCATGTATATGAATATGTCTTAAGGAAATATTTTTGGTTGAAAATGCCCAAATAAGTACAATCCTTAATTACTTCACTTAGCCTTATGCAAGCAGGCTTGTAGGCGATGTCTTTTCAGGCTACACAAAACAAATTCATTTTACTAAGCAAATGAAATTCCAAGCAGGAATAAGGAGAAAGAAAAGAAATACAAAACTAGGGATCAGCACTTGTAATTGCTGGTAATTGTCTTCAAAACTCAAACGCACAATTGGTGACAGACCCTTTCATTGAAAATTAGATTGGATAAAACCTGGGGTTTGTATGGTATCAGCCTAGAAGCTCAAGACACCTGAACTTCCCACACCAGCATCTGAACTGTAGAAAACAATTCAGAAACTCTCTTCTCTAACTCTGGATCCTAACCAAAACAATAATGATAAATACAAATATTGGTCTGCAGATTCCTAAAGCAACTGTTGTAGAACAATCCTTCCTGGAGCGCGGAGTATGGAATCAGAAGGCAGAACAGAAGCTCTGGGGTCTCAGGGAGACCCTCTCCAGCTTCTAGGGTGCAGGGCTGGCAGGATCGCTCCTTCGCTTTTATGAGCTCAGTCGAATGGGCGGGAGCCAGACCGGCCTGGGGCTTAGGCTGGGATGCTCACTCTGGTTTCCCGAGGGAGGGAGCCCCAGGCGATTGTCACCAGTCTCCAACTCGCCAAGACCAGTTAATTCAATTACGCGCCCGCTGGAGAATGTGTGGCCAATTGCTCTCCGGGAAAGGGGCAAAGCAGAGAAAGAGAAATTAGCTCTTGGGTCAAACAGGATGCCACTTATTAATTGCTCAGGACTATTAATTAAATTGGAAGGGAAGACGGTGGGGGGACTGTCAGACAAATCCCGCGTGCGCGCACATGACACACACACACAGACACCGAGTCATACACCTGCCTCGATGCGTTTCTTTAGAGAAGGGGCGCGCTAAGCAACCCTAGAGCAGATGGAAGGGAGCGCTGACCAGTCTGTGCATATGGCACGGATGATTTCCCCAACTTTTCTTTCAGGGACAAGCAGCTTTTTTGGGGGGGGCAGGGGAGGGTGAGGTGAGAGGAAGCAGTTGGCCAAATGGAGTTTTCTTACAGTTCAGATGCTGGTGTGGGAAGCCGGGGCACCAGGGTGGGAGCAGAAGAGCTTTCCCAAAAGGAGACGTGGTGCCCTGACAAGGTAGATCCCTAAATTTAAAATGATGCCCTTTACCCTTTCTGCTTCATCTTCTCTGAAAACAAGTTTTTTTCTTATTCTGCATTATATTTAATTATCTCTAGTTCCACAGGGATTCAAGAAGAACAGTAAACGAAGCCCTGGATGCCTTTTATCTTGGTATCAAGAAGTCACTCAGAAAGCTAGTGGGGGAGCTAGAGAGTAGAATGGTTCTTTGGTGATGTCGTGAAGTATTCAGACAGATGAGACAACCAGAGGTCATTCCAAGGCTGTACTCAGCTCCAGCCAGAGCTCATTACCGAGCATCAGAAGCTCTGGGCTGTGCACGGATCTTCCCCTGGACAGGGACAGACACACAGGGCAAACGCACTGGGATGGGAGGAAGAGCAGGTGGCCAGGACTTCCTGAGTCTCCTGGTTGTTCCCAGGGGAGAGGATTTTCATCTGCCTCCTGGACCTAAGCCCAGGAAAGATGGTCCCTTTGCCTTCAATGAAGATGTACCTGACATTAGGGGAGTTGGGGGAGGGGTTTGCAGCTTGTCTGAGAAGGAACCATCCTTTCCTATTTGAGTTGGACTAACTGGGAATATCATCCAAAAAAAAAGCATGCCTGGCAATTCCTAAGATAACCTGAGGGCCTTACACATTATTCTGGGAGGAAGTGTTTATTTGCAGGGGTGGGGGTTCCTAGAGTAAGATCATAGGAGCTCCCACAGAGGATTATTTATTTCGTCTGTGGGTAGAATATAGAGGCCTCACCCCATCCTGGCAAACAAAAGACTTCACTGCAAGCATTTTGGGATTCAGCCCCTAATGCCAACAACACTCATCTTACCCCTCCTACTTAAATATCAAAGTGGGCACTTTTTCTTTTCATTTGCATTGGGCTCTCAGTCTTCTGACTCGCTTAGAGCAAAATTAGGAATTTCAAGAAGTTGGGGGTGGGTGCTTGCACACCTTGGAAAAGGGAGCAAGTGTTGGCTTGTGACCCTTGTGCAGGGCTGAAGCATCACGGATCCCCACTTCAGACAGTGCATTTCAATTCTTGTCGTGCGCCTTTGTCCATTTATATAAAGCAAAGAGTACTGAGTGACAGACCCAGTTAGCCTGCATGAGCAGATCCTAATAAACCCTCCCAAACCCCAACCAAAAAAAAAAAAAAAAGCCACATGCCTGTTTGCCTGCGGCTTATTATTAAGATACCTTCTCAGCTTAAACACTTAAAAGCCAACCAAATGAAATGGCAATTAAGACTAAATTACCCTTCTATCTCTGAGATGACTCTATGGGACCAGACGGTCCTTGTGAGGCTGACAGGCTTGGAAAGAGGACCTTTCGGAGCCTCAGTATTGCCGGCATGTAGCCACTGATACCCTCTCCGGGTGCTAGACCACTTGGTGCGGGGAAGCCAAATTTTGAATGAAGTAAAGCTGGAATACTGCTAGAAAGTTGAGAAACCCATAGCAGAACAAGAGAAAGGTGCGCGCTCCCTTCCTTTCTGCTCTCTCTTTGTAAAATATAACTTTCGAACATTTAAGGGCTATTTGAGGGCAATGGCGTTCAAACACCTGGTGCCACTGCTAAACAGTCCACCCCCCCCCCCCCATCCAACACGGTTTCCAAGAGGGAAAGGAAAAACAAAAGACCGGGAAAGTGGGTTGAACTGGGGATTGGAAGACAACGTTTTACCTAAATGTAGAATCTTGTCATGCGTCTTTATTCTCTTGTGTTTTTTTTTTTTTCTTAAATATATTGCCAGTTACACCGTTTCTTTATGATGGAAACTTGGGACTATCCATCATGGTTATTTATTTTAAAAGCTGCAGAAAGTGTAAGCCACCGCCGGGTGTTGCCTCCCAAAAGAGGGAAAAGAGCCCAAATTCGATGTAAATATGGAAGAAGCAGTATTGTTTCCAGTTGGGTAAAGGCAGACACCCCAAACTAGATGAAATTGATTTGGGTGCTTGTTGCAAAAATCAGCTTTCAGCATTCAGGGATGGAACCAATAGGAATGAACACTTACTTATGTAAAAGTAAGCTTTAATTAATATATATTTCTATTTCTAATATACACATATTGGGGCTAGATCTTTATCTTCGCAATAAAATCTGTGCAAATTCTCTCTGCAGAGATGAGTCCCCACCTCAGTCGGTATAGAAAAGCATGATAAAGGTTGGAAAAAATGGATAAAAATGTTGAAAGAACCTCCAGTTCCTTATTAGGCGAAGATACAATATTTATTCCTTGTCTCCTGGGATAAATCTCTTCTGCCTATTGTCCTCCCAGTTCTCAGTGCTGATGCTTAATTTTCAAAACTTCTATATTACCAAGGGACCTACGACATCAGCCAAAGAAATACTCAGCAAGTACAAAATCTGTTCCAGGGAGCTGCTTTTGTGCAGAGGGAAAATTTTGTTCCTACAGGTTTTTAAGTGGGTAGAGGCAAGGAGCTAGCTGATCTGGGCAAAGCCATTGCAATTTAGATCTCTATCTATAGACTATTTTTTTTCCTTAAAAAAATTGGAAAATACAAGAAGTTTGGATTTTTTTCCCCCGATTCTTTTTTTGGAGGGGGAAACTGCATCGTAAGCTTTCGGAGAAACCCAACATGTCAACTACCTTTCCGGGACTAGTCCACGATGCCGAGGTATTATTACTTTTTTTTTTTTTGAGCGCGCGCGTGTGTGTGTGGCGGCAGCGGCGGTGGCAGCGGCGGCGGTGGCAGCTTCCCCTGTCTCTAATCTATATTGGACCGTTACGTTTAATTATAATCTGGCTTTCGGGAGAAGTTAAGGAAGGAAAGGGGGAAAAGTTCGTTATGACATCTGTCGCCAGGAAGGGCAACTCTGCCACGTTAAGAAACATTTGCCATAATGAGGGGGAAACATAATCCTAAGAAAAAAGAAAGGGAGGAGGTAGTGAGGAGAAAGATAGAGATAGAAAAAAGATACTCAGAAAGGCAAAGTAAAGAGATTGATGGGGGGGCGGTAGGTGGACAAGGGGGGTGGGGAACCAAGCATCCCTTTTGGAATGGACTTATTCTAGGAAAGTGAAGCAGAAAGTGGGGGTCGGATTCCTTGCCCCAAATGGCTAAGGAAATGAACAAGTTCAATGATTTACACAGACTGGATTTTGAAAATATATGGACAATGATTCTGAACAGCTCTGGCAAAACATTTCAGCCTGGACAGCAGCGGATATCTGGGTTGGTATCTGGCTAGAGTGGCGAGGAGCTCTGCGCGTGTGGACTCTCGCCTTCTGCTCCCCGCGGCCCGGGAGACGGTCGCAAACCTGGCTCCCAACGCCCAGCTCCCTGCGCAAGTTGGGCAGGAGCTGTGTGTGCGCGCGCGTGTGTGTGTGTGTGTGTGTGTGTGGTGTCACCCGCACCTATATAGGGTGGGGGATTTTTTTCCCTCTCTCGACTGTGAGGACGAGGCCGCCCACCCCCAGTCCGCCTGCTAGCAAAGGCTGCCTGGCAAAGACATTGAGCCCGGGCTGCGGCTCGGCCCGAGCCCTGTGCTCTCACTCTCCTTGGAGAGCCAGAGAAAGCCCCTGGCTCCGGGAGAGCAGCGTCTTGGTTGCACAATGACAAACCTCAAGTTTTTCTGCTCTCCCTTTTCCCCCTCTTCCTTCCAGATACGTCACGACGGATCAAACAGCTACCGTTTGATGCAGCTTGGCTGTCTGGAGTCCGTAGCCAATTCCACTGTCGCCTATTCCTCCTCCTCTCCTTTAACTTACTCCACCACCGGCACCGAGTTCGCGTCCCCGTACTTCTCCACTAACCACCAGTACACCCCGCTCCACCACCAGTCCTTCCATTACGAGTTTCAGCACAGCCACCCGGCCGTCACCCCTGACGCCTACTCTCTGAACTCGCTCCACCACTCGCAACAGTACTACCAGCAGATCCACCACGGGGAGCCCACCGACTTTATTAACCTGCACAATGCGCGGGCGCTCAAGTCGTCCTGCCTGGACGAGCAGAGGCGGGAACTGGGCTGCCTCGATGCCTACCGCCGCCACGACCTGTCCCTCATGAGTCATGGCTCTCAGTATGGAATGCACCCAGATCAAAGACTCCTGCCAGGGCCCAGCCTGGGGCTGGCCGCCGCGGGAGCGGACGACTTGCAGGTAAATAAGCATGCAGTGAATTTGTCTGAGCCCTCCCCTATTCGCCCTCCCCCTCCCGTTCCGTTAATTCTCTGACTGTAAGCGGACTCTCCAAGTCTCTCTCTCTCTCTCTCTCTCTCTCTCTCTCTCTCTCTCTCTCTCTCTCTCTCTCTCTCTCTCTCTCTCACACACACACACACACACACACACACACACCACTTATGGGAAGTTATCAAAACAATTAGAGGAGGCGTGTGCCATTCGGTTCCTCTCATTGGATCAAGGCATTTCACCTGGACGCTCCGAAGTCCGGCTAGCTGCGGTTTCCCGCTTTGGGTGGGTCTTTGGTGAATCCACATTTCCGTCCTGGAGGCGGTGGGGTGGGGCAGATCAAGGAGGTTGGGGTTGAGACAACTGGACTCTGAGTAAGACCCGATGAGTTGATGACCAATCGCACCCTCAGTCTGGCGCTTTGCCGGGTCTACCCGTGTGTCTCAGGCGTTTGTCCCAGACTGAGCTGTAGGGAGGTTATTATGAATTGGGAGGGCTGGTTTGTTTTGGGGACATAGTTTGGACCCTGAGCTCTACCATAAGTTTCACCAAAGATACTAGATTGATGTGGAGAGCAAAGAATAGCACGTGAAAAGTGGATCCCAGTGAAAGAATCTGTACAAGGCACCTCACCAGTGTTGAGCCTAATTCTCTGTACCTGAGAGTGTCCAATATCACCAACCAGCTGATTTAAAATTTTATTTTTTCCTCTTCAACCCATTAACTTTTGTGTAAGATGCAACTCCTTAAGAAGAAGGAAATGAAGAAATAAAGAGGGGGAGAGAAAATAGACGGAGAAACGAGTGAAGAAAGAGAGAAAACAAAAAGGAAAAGAGGAAGGGAGAGAGGGAGGAAGGAAGGAAAGAAGGAATTCAGATACTGTGGAGGTCACCACTCAGTTTAGAATCTCCTACTTTCTTAATGCATTTTTGCATGTTATTTGCAACAATAGAATTTATAATTATATAAGCATATTGTCACAGCTTCATTTCAAACAAATAAGCCCACGAATGTCCAAAACAGAAAGACATGAATTTGCAACTTCGTTTGCCTGAAAATGCAACTAGTTCTACCTGTGAGTCCCCATTTTTCAGTTGGCACAAAGCTGGCCACCTCCACAGTCACCACAAGGAAAGGCGAGATACTTGGAGAGCACAAGTTGGAGACGCTAGAGATCCCTTGTTGCGCACAGAAAATCTTTTCCCCTCATTTACCTCCAAGCAAGGGATCATTTTAAAATTGAAGTGAAAGCCCTTACAGTCACAATAAAGAGCGATAGCCTCCAGACCGGCACACAAGAAAAAAGATCTGGCTCCATAAACCTTGACTTTCTACATTTATATTCACAAAATAATTTTCTATGCTCAGGGTATTTTTACATTTTTCACAAGGATCCCCTTATACCTCAAGGGGGAAAAAATCTGCTATTCAATGCTTAGCTCAACTAAAACCTATTTACTCCTTTTAATAGCCGCGTCTGCTGCTGATTTTTTTGTATCTGTACAAATTTTTTTTATGTGCTAGGCACAAAGCCGGGCATTTTTCAAAAGAGGGGATTAGGACATTTGCAAGCACCAGACAAAGAGCGAATCCCATGCAAAAGAACACCGTAGTTTATCCAATTTTCGACTTAGTGCCATTCAACTGGTCATTTATGCAATGTCATCCGACCAAACAACATGTTTTACTTACAAGGGGGGAAAGTTTGTTAAGTGAAAAGTCTAAGATTTGTTTTTTTTCTACAAAAATAAATATCTAAACGATGCGCCAGAGAAGAGATGGGAAAGGCTTCACTCCATCGGAGGGCTTTGCAGCCTTTTGCCTTCCACATTTCAGATATTTTGAAGCCTTTTTTCCAGTCTATGTATTTTTAAAAATATTTCTATCTTTTTTCCTATTTATTACTCATACTGAGGGAATATTCATGCTGAGAGTAATACTCCAAGATACCACAAGAAACCGAGTATTGAATACTATCTATTTATGTATCTATATTTATAGGCATATCTAGATATATATCATTTTATATATGTGTAAATATGAAGGAAGTTGTAAATCTGGAGAGTTATTTTCTTTTACTCCTCCTGGACTTAGGCAGCTGAATGAAAAAGAAAGAGAAAAGTCATAGGTACTTTTACAAGAAGAAATGGGAGGGGGATGTGTGGGAGAAGCCCGTCTCTCCCCTTTTATTTCTTCCTTTTTAAAACATTCATCAGCATATGCCTCATTTCAAATGCAACAAATGTAAATATACTTTTCCCTGCACAGAATTTTAAGTGAAAGTCCAATGGTTTGGAGGGCGGTCTAAGTCTGCCTAACAGATGCAAACAGTCTTGTGGCTTCAGTTCCATCTTTGAGTCCCCTAAAAAGATTTGCTATGGCCAACAAAGGAAACTGTCACACCTTTTCCCATCACTGCCTTAATTTATGCTCAGTCTCCAAGTTTTTTTTTATATTGATTTGATAATCACTTTAAGGCAGAACAGTTAAAATAAGAAAGAGCTCGTGAGTCAGTTGAAAAGGGGGCTCTTACAGGCCTGCCTCAATATGGTGAAAACGGGGAAGCGAGAGGGAGCCAGGGCTGTAAAGGTTGTTTTGTAAAGTGGGTTTTTATTATGCACCGACTCTCTCGCATTTACTTAACTCTTCACGGGCTGTTGGGTAGGTTAACACCCTTCAAGGCCTCTTTCATGTCCAATACGTCGTTTGTTTGTAAAGGAAAATGAGCCTTTAACACATTTGGACTCAGGGAAAAAAGACACAGAGAGAGAAAATTTTATTTTTCTTAACAAAAAATCAGCAAACCCTTACCTTCTTCCCAGTTCAAATGATCTCTCAATCCATTAGGAGCCTAAAGATCTAGAGTGAGTAAACCTGGAGGTGTTTCCTCCATAAGGCCCATTTTGGGTAGCATTACAGGATGCTCCTTAAACTGGGGTGAAGCAGAGCATTTATGAGATAACTCGAATCTTCCACTTGAAATGGCTCCTCTGAGCTCCCAAGAAACCTGCAGTGCCAAACTTGACATCTTTGATGTAATTTGTTTCATGAAGAAACTCCTGTGGAAACTGTACCTGTGCTAGGTGCCTTGATGGGAACTCAAAGGGTTTCTCATTCACCTATGCCAAGGTGAAAGGCACTAAGGCCTTTGAAGTGTAATATTTTATGGTGTTGTCAAATGCATACTTTAAGATTTACACAACTCTTAGGTTGTGGTTTCCTGGCCATTTTCTCCCTTGAAACCATGCATGCTGCAAAACTTGCTTCCACTCAATGGTTGCTTTCAAGTGTCTGCTATGGGGCTTTGTGGATATAAGGTTCAGGTATGGGACAGGCTGAAAGACTTAACTCATGTGGGCATACCTATTAGTATCAATTTGAGTGATTTTATTTATTTTTCTTTTATTAAGGGCTCCGTGGAAGCCCAGTGTGGGCTTGTTCTCAATGGCCAAGGTGGAGTGATAAGAAGAGGTAAGGAACAACCTGTTAAAACTAAACCTTCTTTTCTTATCTATTACTTCGTTTTGAAGATCTGATGATGCTTTTAAACATCAGACATCTTGTTTGATGATTAAGAAAACAATCATTCTTGGTCAATTACTCTTGTCTCATGCAAGCATAACCACATTTAAAAGCTTCCTTTTCTGCACCGAGGCTTGAACTTAGCCTGTGCCCAAAAGACTTATGATAGAAGAGATTGGCAGTTTCTCAGAGAACAGTGACAGAATCAAAGTTCAAGACAAAAAGAAAATCTTTCTCACAGCCCCTTTTCTCATCATGGAGCAGAATTTCTGGTCTTTTTTAGTCCTAAATGTGCCAGCCACAGCCTGGGTATTTGAGGTAATGGTGTTAGCTTAAGGCTTTGAAGGATTTTGTGAAAGGCTAGATTCATTGAGGCTGCAGGGAAGGCTAATGAAACACCAACATTGTAGCTGCCCTTATTTTTCTAAGTGTCCTGAACATTTCTTTCTTTGAGGGAGGGTGGTAGGGGGAGGTGGTGTTAACTGTACTGGATAAAGCTTTCTTGTTCCCATCTGTTGAAGAAAACATCTGAATCCAGAGTTAACCATGGAATTGGAAGGTGTGTGTGGGGGGGGGGCGGGGAGCAAGAGTAGAGAGCTGTTGATTTTGGCTCAGACACTGAAGGGGGCTGTGTCTCAGATGTTCCATTTTGACAAAAGGTTTTGAACTATGACGTTTTAAGGGCCTCAAGGCAGCGCAGATTTTGCTTGCTTCCCACTTAACTGTACCCAGAGCCTCTGAAGCATATTTTCCTAGCAAGCTGAGTAACCCGAGGAGCACACAAGGCAAAGGGGACCAGCTGTTATCCCAACTTCATACGAATTAATAAGATGTGGCCTATTCACCAGGACTAATTCCAGCTCCAGGGCTGCAGTTGTCTTTAGTAACTGAACCACTAAAGACTGAGTCTTCCGATGGCACCAAATAAATGTGCTTCAGTCCCTCTCCATCTCTTTCAAAGCTCTTGTAAAGATTCCAAAGAAAGAAATGCATTGATAAAGAGCATTGGATTCTTTCATGTTTAAACTCCAAGTTTTGCAACCCTATGTCCATTGTGAAACTCCATTTAAATTGAGGGGAAAAGAAAAGAGTGTTTTCCTTTTGAAACTTGACTGTTATCATAGTGGATATTTGAAACTTCCATCAAATGAAAAAAAAATAGATATTTAAGTCTGTTGTTTTATGCCATGGATATTTGAAAACTATTTTCTTAAAAAAACTGCTAGGGTTTTTTTTGTTTTTTTTTTGCTCCACAATGATTTTTTTTTTTTTTTTTTTTTTTTAATGAGCAACATTAAACTGGTCAGGCCAATACACAGCCATATTGACACGACATGAAATAGGATCAAGACTAGCGAAAATTGAAATAAAATATACATCCTGCTGAGGGGAGGGGTTAAAAGTACAGAGTAAAGAGGGGGACAAATAAGAGGTGCTGGCCAGAGTTAGTTGGGGCGGTCACACTGAAGGGGAGGCCAAGCACTCTGAATGCACGAAGGTGTCGGTGGTGCTGAAGGACAGCGCCACTAATTAGCGCCGGGAGCCGGCTCCTCCCAGAGTCCCACTGGCGCTCCTGCGGTGTTTGAGTTCAGCTCCGCACTTGATCACCTTCTCAATTGCTTGTAAATTGCGTCATATCGTACAATAGCTGACAGAGGGTGGGAGTTATTAGAGGTCAAAGGTGGGAGCTGAAAGTGAGGTGGCTGTGTAATCAGTTGAATTTTCGAGGAGATCCTAAGGAACTCCCCCGTTGCACCATTCTTCAAAAATCCCAACGCTCTTGGGTAACTACAAGAAGAAAGCCTTATCAGAACCATAAATGGTCTTCCTTAGGTGATGTT
Organism: Anoura caudifer; assembly: GCA_004027475.1. Taxonomy (NCBI): domain Eukaryota; kingdom Metazoa; phylum Chordata; class Mammalia; order Chiroptera; family Phyllostomidae; genus Anoura; species Anoura caudifer. The sequence continues at coordinate 68,727 of PVKU01005843.1, read as the reverse complement.
TTATTGTTCTTGTAGCATTCGGTGCCAACTCGCTTCACGAAAAAAAAATTAAATTAAATTAAATTCTGTGCCGAATCTGTTGCTTTAAATCAAATATTGATCTTGTGACCAGCGTGGCTCTAGAGAGAAAGTTGGAAGTAACTTGGGGTTTTTGTCTGTATTGTTCGACTGAACTCCACCCTGTGAAGGAATTCACATTATAACTGATTAGTTTATTCCTTTTCTGTGAGTCCTAAAGATAAGCCAATTAACTTGGCAATAGCCCTGGAGATCAGGGTGTGCTGACTTCTTTACTCTGACCCGATCAATGTTCATGACAATTTACAAATGGATAGCAAGGATATCAAGGAAGTCTTGCATTAAAAGGTGGTGTGTATCCTGCCTGGAGGACACCCAGCCCCTCATCTCAGGACTCCCAGTTTTTGAAGAAAAGCTAAGGAAGCCTCTTCTCTCTATTGTCCCAGTAGTGCATAGGGTTCTTACTATCGAAAGGTCTAGTTACCTTTGTTCTTCAGAATCTTGAAGACCCGAACTCCCGCTCTCTGGGGCATCAGCATGTGCACCAGCTTAGGTGGGAGTGTCTCTCTTCTAATCCATGCTTTACAGGTAACTCTCCACATGAAACATAATTTCCTGAAAAGCACAACTTTTCACCATTTTCCTTCTGCTAAGGTCTTGGGTAAACCATCATTACGTTTCTAATGATTTCCAGAATTTATTGTGAGAGAAAAAAAAAATAGATTTCACTTCCAAAGACCCCTGAAGAAAGATAGATTCCTAGGTGCCCCACATAAGTTCCCCAGGGAGAGACTGTCCTAGTTTGCAGTGCTGTGTGTGTGCGCGCGCGCCCGCGTGTGTTAGGGGAGTTCCCGTTTTTTAAATTTGGCCACTTCTAAACATAAAGATCAAAATACCACTTCTCTGACTCTCTTTGGTAAGTGGCAGTTACGTTGTTTTGCCTATAATGAAGGCCCACTAGCCGAAGAAAGAGTGAGTGGGGGCAGCAGCGAGGTAATTACCACCTAGATAAAATATTTGCCACCGCCTCTGAGGTGCAGCTCCCCGCGCGCTCACTCTCGGTTAATGGTGTGCGCGATTTTGCCTGCAGCTCCGCCACTCCAACCATCAGAACCAATAATCTTTACTTTACCCTGTGCTCGGGTATCGATAGCTTCTCTCGCCTCCGGCGTCGGCTTTGATATGTTAATATTTCTGAGTAGCAAATTCTGCAGAGATCATATTAATGTTGTACGTACAGAGTGGAGCTTTGCCTTCGTTGAATATTCAGATACTGGGTTTCAAAAGGCATCTCTTGAAGAAATGAGCCTTCTATTTACAAAAGTCGTCTGTGTTTTTAATCACTAAAAAAAAGAAAAGAAACAGAAAGAAAAGAAAGGAAAACCCCATTCTTCTTATCCCCAGGAATCTTCTGAGACTCCCTTATGACACCCTCCCCTTTGTCAGGCACTGGCCCCTTTCATTTCTCACTCTGAGAATACAATGGTAGGAGTACAATGTTGATGATGACGAGGACGATGATGATGAAGCTAATAATGAGTGGATCCAGATTGGAATCGGAGGGGCAGGGGTTCAACTGGGCAGGGAGCTGTGGCCTTCAGAACAGGATGCAGGTGAAATGAGAAAACCAGTTTTTTCATATTTGGGCGGAAAGTGACATTTTGGCCCTGGTCTTTTTTTGTGAAATCAGGATGACAAACTCAAAAAAAAAAAAAGGAAGAAAGGGGAAAATGAAAACAGTGAAGAGGGGAAGCTCCCTTGTTTCGCTTTGTGATCACTCTGCCTTGCAGCCCCAGGCTAATTTCAGAAGCTTAAATACCGCCATAGCCTCTGGGCCACGCAAAGAGGGAGCGGACCCGGCCACGCGCAGGCTGGAGCGCTGTCCGGATTGCCCGTGGCTACACAAAATACAAACTACTTTGAATCAAAACATTTTTGGGGAATTAATACAATGAGAACTCTACACGTTTTCGGAGAGCAGGAGTTTGTCAGATCGCTCAGAGGCCACTGGCACGCCAAGGCGGAGGCATTTACACTATGGTACAAACGTTGTCAGATCTGATTTAATTTTTAAGAAATACTCCGGTGAGATGGAGCATAGAGCTGATCGCCCGGTCTGCCAATAACCGGGCGATGGCTCCGACTGCTTTCCCTCCCGCAGCTTCCACGGCTGCCCACAGGCTGCTTGGGCAGGAGGATGTGTTTCCCTCCCCTTCTCAGCGTTTCTCCAGGCCCCGGAGCTTTGCAGAGAGTTAGTGAGGGCCTTTGGGTCTTTCAGCGGTTTCTGGAAGGAGTAAGATTGGAGCAGAGTGGGAAGATTTGTGCCTCTTCTTTTGTCAGGGCCCCTAGGATCTCTCTTTACTTGAATACCCAAAACGAATGTCTATGGCTTATTCATTGTGAAGATAAAGCCGGAAGTATACCTGGAGCCTTACTTGCTTCATTAGTCTGCAAAGACAGGTGCTGCAGTTTCAGAATTCAATCACCTTTATATGAAGTCTAAAATTCATACACCAAAAGATCTAGATGTATGGTTTGTTGCAAATCTATTTTGTGGGAATGGGGGAGCTGCTTTTCCAGTGCTACTGCCTTCTCTCTAATTTCCTTTTTGCTTTGAAAATCACCAAAAGCCAAAGCACTCTCTGTGTTGGAAAATGGGGACCAATTTCTCCCCACCCCTAACACACACACACACACACACACACACACACACACACACACACACTATTACAAACCCACCGCCGCAGTAAAGCAGTAGGTCTCCCCTTGCAGACACCCTTTCTTTTGTTCTGCCTGGAATCTGCACCGAGAGGAACGCTTTCAGACCTGGTAACCCAGTTATACCTGGTATATCCTCCCCCCAACAGAGCAATTCGCTGCTCAAATGGCATCTGAGGCCTATTTGATTACAATGAAGCCCGCTTCCCTTTGTTACTTGATTACAGTTAGTATCTGCTGCCATGGGGGTAGGGGATTACATGGAGGAATTGGGATTGAGAAGGGCAAGAGGCTAGAGGGGAAGCTGCGGAGAATGTTCTTACCCCACCCAGTTTAAACGTTTACCTCGAAGAAATTCACCCGCAGAACAAACGGGGACAGGAAACTCCTGTAATCGCTTACACATTTTTAATGTGTCAGAAAAAAACGAGCGATCACTGGAGATGAAGAAGGGGAGGAAAAAAAATCGCTGCCGTTTGTATTTCTTTCATTTGAATTGTAAACATCTGTTTGGCTGTAAGGCGAACAGAACATTTATTTTGCTCTCAAGATTTCGTCTAATTATGTCAACACTGAAGCGGCGGCGTGCGGGGCGGCGCTGTGGCTTTGGAGAGGCTGCGCGCACAGGCCCCTCTCCCGGACGCCCGCCAGGAAGTACTGATCGCACCTGGAGAACACGCGGGGTCTCTCTGTTCTTTGACGGGGGAAGCACCCAGAGGGGGCGCACGGCTTAGAGGCAGCTTTGAGGGAGCCAGGGGGAGCCGCGGTTCCTTGGAGATCAACCCTGGCTGTTTCCTCTGCCCTAATTGCCCGGGATGGGAAGAGTAAAAATGAGTCCAGGCCTCAGCGCTTGGCTCTCTGTCTGGTAGTGGCGAAAAGGATGGGTGGGGATATCATTATTCTCCAAGGCACGCACACAGTGACTGACCAACACAATTGGCGGGGGGGGCTGGGGGGCTTTCCCTCTGGGTGCTGAGCACGCTTGCATCCATTTCCTGTTGCATCTCCTCACTAGCTAGGAAAATAAGCAGAGCAGCTATGAGCATTCCCGTTTTTCAGATGAGCAGACTGAGTTCCAGAGTTACTCTCCTAGAGTCAAATGGATCGCTAGTTGGTCGGCCTATTACTTGCAGCCCAATTCTCTTTCCACTCCCCCACACCGTGCCTCTAGACACAGGGCCAGAAATTTCCAGCCAAGCCAAAAAGGGTGCAGCCCCAAACCCCAGCTTCTTCCAGCAGCTGGGGGATCTGCATCTATATATTCTGTGCATGGTTTTGTCAAACACTCAGTAAGTCCTTGACTGACTTTCCTATAGCAATGGCGAAGTTAATTCCTTTTATAACTGTCATGTCCTAGACAAGTGACCTTGAGTAGATAGTCCCTGATTTCTTATGCTGTTACTATAGCTACCCATCTAAGTTTGCAGCATCACTAGAAATAGAAAGCCCTACCTCCAGGTTTCAATTTTAAAAATAATGACCTTCGTGGAAGTATTGCTTCTGTGCACTGTGAATGGAAGAGGGATGTACTCCAGAGAAGTTCTGTGTGAGGACCTGGCTGCGGCACCACAGACACCCCTAACTGGAGTGCTGGATTTAGAATGAGTATTGCTAATGTCAGTAAGAACTGACATACAGCGCAGACACCATGAGGAATTTCTACTAGTGACACTGGGAATTAACACTGTAAATGGCTCGTCATGGTTGACTTTCATGACTTTCCTTCTTTGAAATGTCATCATTGCCATTAGTATTCTGGATCACCTTAAAGAATTCCCACCTCCCTAGAACCTTCATTCCAAATGCAAAACTCTCATTACATTGACCTTTTACTTTTTAGTTCCTTCCTAAAAAGAAAAAAGAGAAAAAAAAAAAAAACACTGGGAAGAAAAAATAAGGTTCCTCATGCTGCCGTAAACTTTACAAGTTGCCAAATCTTTAGCCAGGACAAGAGAGTTCCCCAAGGCTGCAGTAATGCCAAGTATCAAAGAAACAGAAATTCCCTTTAAAGATGCTGTGACATAAAAAAATAAAAGACTCCAGAGTTGATGGCTAATATGAATACAAAATAAATCCTTCAGGCAATCTGTGTGTGCATAAAGCGTACTCTTAACATGCAGCCTGTGTAACTTACCTAATAAATGCACGGAGCATAAGCCAGAAGCCCAACCCAGATGCGGGAGAGAAAGACTTGGGGCCCAGAGAGTTAGCACTTAGTTGGGTAGCACACCAGAGACTTCCCTGAGAGCAGCTGGTTTTTAGCACACGTGTTTCCCTTTGCCAGTGGGTGCTTCCTCCAACTGGGGAAAGCTTGATTTCATTCTTCTTAGAAAAATTGCAATATTCTGCATCTTTCTAAATTAAGTTTTTAGCCACTGCAGATTGGTAAAGATAGAAAATGTCTGTAATTGTGTCCCTTTCCCTTAGCAATCAGGAAAACAGCACGTGCACAAGCCCTCTCTCACTCAGAGTAAACTTGAGACCCGTTGGGTGAGATTCTTTGTGCCCTCAGTTGTGCACTGGCTAGTGTGCAAGAGAATGGGTTTTATGTAAGAGTACACATTTGCTTATGATTCATCATGAGCATGAGTGGAGGCCTGTTTTCAGTAGCGGGCTGTGTGAATTTTGATTATAGACATTATTATTTCTTTGTTTTAATACTCTTGCTTTAGATGACCTCACAGTGACCTAAATTCCAAAGTTTTCAGGTTCACGACTCTCACAATATGACACTAAAACCCAGATTCACTGATATCTGGCTTATTTTCATGTCCATCTCAACTTTTGAGAGGTCACAGTTTATTTTTCAAATGCTCTAGGTACAAAATGTGTAAACATGTATAAACAAAAGTATAATCATGTTTTTGAACCCAGAAATCTTGGAAAACTATTATTATTATAATTGTACTCCCCTCTTATCCAAGATTTTACTTTCAATTACCCGAGGTCTACTGCAGTCTAAAAATATTAAATGGAAAATTCCATTTAATACAGAGAAACAAACAGTTCATTCATTTTAAATTACATGGCGTGCTGAGTAGTGTGATGCAATCTTGTGCTGTCCCACTCAGTCCTGCCCTGGAAGTGAGTGAATCACCCCATTGCCCAGTGTACCCCAGCTCTGTAGGCTATCTGTCCATGAGTCACTTAGTAGTCATCTGGGTTATCAGATCAACTGTTACTATATCACAGTGCTCGTGTTCGAGTAACCCTCATTTTACTTAATAACAGCCCCAAAGCCCAAGAGTAGTGATGCAGGAGATTCAGATATGCCAAGGAGGAATAGTAAGTGTGTGCATATATAGGAAAAAACATAGTATATATAAGGCTCAGGGTATAAGGTTTCAGGCTTTCACTAAGGGTCTTGGAACATATCCCCTGTGCATAAGGGGGACTGTTGTATTATTATCTGTTTTAAAATCATCTCTGAGAATGCCAGGTGGGGATGGACAGGCACATTTGTATTTGTATCTCTGAGGAAGGCATTTGCATGGTTTACCATGGTGTTTGCCACAAGTTTAACACCAAAAAGAAGGATTTCAATTTAACAATTGAGATTATGGCCTCTCAGATTTTAACTGAGGACAGGTTTCCAGGCACTGGCATTGGCAATTTAGCCAAGTGTACAGAACGCACTTTCTAGCCTGGAGGGGGCTAGCTCCTCTGATGTTCTCTACATCCTCTGTTCTGTCTTTGAGGGACATGCAAGGTGATCACAAGCCTCAGAATGCTTAAGGAGAAAGACGTTCATCCCAGAACCCTCAGGAGAAATTCAGATGACTGAAAGACAGCCAGGAGGAATCCCAGAAAGCACAGGGATAGATAGAAACACTTTAAGAGTAGGTCAAGGTCAGCCTGGGGTCCACCCAGGTCCAGGACCCCTTTGCCTTTTTACAATGTCCTCCCAGGTTGCTTAGCCACTGTGCCCAGAATCTGAATACCATAGATAATACTAGCATAACATTCCATCTGAGCTGCTTAGCAAAGGAGGGCAGGAGTTAGGTGGGAGGCAGTGAGTCCTGGGTCAGTGCTTCTCAAACTTTAATGCACACATGAACCACCTGAGGAGCTTTAACATGAGAATTCTGACTCAGGATGTCTGGAGTCGGACCTGGGATTCTGCATTTCTAACAAGCTCCTAGGAGAGGCCAGTTGAGAATCACCCTTCTAGTAAAAAGATTTTGGACAACACTCCCTTGACCATTTTCCTCTTCTACCTGTTTTCTTTTCTTTTTCCTCATAGAACTTTGCCCTTTCCTGGAGTTGAGTCTTAAGGTGGCCCAAAGCTGAAGAAGCCAAATGTATGCTCAGAAAAGCAAACTTTGAATTTGACCTTGCCACTGAATCTCAAAAGTTCTTCCCTCAGACTTTTCAGTAGCTTGGGATGGGGGGAAGGTGTTGAGAGCAGCCTTGGATCCAGGGCTACACAGCCACTCTGTTAGCAATGTGGGCACTGGTCCAGGAATCTTGCAGTAAAGGACTGAGCAGCAGGGAACACTCCCCAATGATGATCATCTTGAGTCCTCAAGTCCGCTTCAGTTGCCTAAGGTTAGGGAATGTACTCCATTGTTCCTGAAGGACAGCGAAGCTCAGAGGACACTCTGGACCTTGGAGACAGAACATTTCTGCTCCAGGAGGAAAACTGCTTTGGTGATTTTGCTGTTATCAATTATTTTCTCTTTATTCCCTAATAGTAATAACTGGCCACTAACATTTAATGGGTTACTGTTACTATATTCTCAGTCACATGTTGTGTTTGACTCTGTGTGCTGACTGGGAGGGCTGACGTATGGTGGAGGGATTTGACCTGTCATCTACCCACATGGGTTGGAAGTTTCTGCCAGTGGGCAAAGGATTATCACTGGTGCCTGGGGACTGAGTAACTCTGGTACCTGTAGTTGGTAGAAGTACGCAGGAAAGGTGATGGTGGCTCTCACACATTTAGGAAGAGCTTAAAAATTGTTTATAAATTAAATCCTGGATAAAAAATCCATGTGTGTATGAACATGTGTGCACACACAGCCATGGAGAAATAATACCCACTCTTTGCTTGGTTAACTGGATGGAGTTTGGGGCTTTTAATTAATTGAAATGTTTCTTGGTGTGGATGATGTCAAAATTAACACTGATGGGTTAGCCAACACTCCACAAGTTGCTGATTTCACCAAAAAAAAAAAATAAATAAAACAATCTATCATAAACATTTCCTGTATGATATTTGAAGGACAAAATGTTGAGTGTTATTTGAAATGGCATCTTCAGAGTAGCTTTCTGAGATGATTCAGTTGATGTAGGTATAAGGAAAGGTGTGCCATGCATCTCCAAATCCTGAGGAGTGCCTTGATTTTCACTGTCTTTCATACAGTTCTCTTCTCTCACTGTGATTAATATGTAATGTACTTTTTCCTCTAAAGGTGGTACCTGTGTGGTCAACCCCACAGACTTGTTTTGCTCTGTCCCTGGCCGTTTGTCCCTTCTCAGTTCTACTTCCAAATACAAAGTGACCATTGCTGAGGTGAAGAGGCGCCTCTCACCACCCGAATGCCTCAATGCTTCACTCTTGGGAGGCATTTTGAGGAGGTAAGATGAAGTTGATTTCTGGCACTGCGGGTCTCCTAACTATACTGATACCACACTCCCTGGCCCTCAGCCCTTACATCTTTTGTCAGACATTAAATTCCCCAAGTGGTCAAGACTTCTCACCTTTTTCTTCAGAGTGTCAACTGTCAAAACCTAGTTTTTATTTGTTTTGGGACAGAGCAAAGTCCAAGAATGGGGGCCGCTGCCTGAGAGAGAAGCTGGATCGGCTTGGCCTGAACTTGCCAGCAGGAAGACGGAAAGCAGCCAATGTTACCCTCCTCACTTCCTTAGTTGAAGGTATGTCTTCTCAGCTCTGCAAAGTAACCATGGAGGGTTGGCAATTCTTTGAAACTCAGGATTGGTAGAATATGCTATTTAATTTGTGTCTATGCCAGCAATACTCAACCCTTTTCATCTCACGGCACACATAAACAAATTAATAAAATTCTGCAGCATAGCCGTGACAGGTGTAACTCAGTTGGTCAGGCGTTGTCCCACAAAGTGAAGGGTCACTTGTTCAGTTCTTGCTCAGGGAACATGCTTGGGTTGCACGCAGGTTTTGTACCCAGTCAGGGCATGTGTGAGAGGTAACTGACTGATGTTCTCGTTCACATCAATGTTTCTCTCTTCCTCTCCCTCCCTTCCCATCTCTCTAAAAATAAATAAATAAAATCTTTTTAAAATTCTGTGGCATATCAAATATATGTATTTTTGCTGATGTGACAAAAATATGTGTAATTTTTCTTCATTCACACCAGACGGTTACTGTCATGCTAGATGTTATCATTTTCTTATTTGTCAATTAAGGGAAAAGTGGTCAATAGCTGGTGAATAAATAGCCAGTGGTACATAGTCAGGTATTACATGTTTTAAAAATTGTCTAAAAAATTCTTGTTGCATGCCAGTTGAAAATCACTGGTCAATACTATTAAGCAAGATAGTTGAAATTTACAGCTGAAATTTCCAATTAACCCTAATAATTATTAAATTATACTTAACATTGTATAAAGCTCAGATAATTCATAACATTATTTAATTTACTGATCTTGGCAATAATAGGGAAGAATACAACAAAGGAATATTTAAGTACTTTAACAAGCATACCCTAAATATCAGCAACAAAAATCAGCTGTACTATTGTCATTTTTATTGTTGCTTGTTTCAGAGTTCAGAGAAATTTGACTTAACTCTCTATGATTCAGTGCAACATGATCTACAGGATAAATATTGTAATAGTCCTTTATAAAGAGTTTACAGTGGTCTAGGCATGATACTGAGCCTGAAAACTCATTGTTTTAACCGAGTAGACGTCTAGAGTGCTTTGAAGTTCCACGGCTTTTGGGTGGATGACCTGAGTCCCAGAAAGGCTATGGTTAACCAGGGGGGTAGGGACAGTGGTGGAAATCTATTTCCTGAAATTATTTTTTCCATTTACCTTTTCCCCTTTGTTTCTTCTATGAGGGCTAAACTTTACATGTTCTTGCTCAATCTTCTTCTAAGAAGAAGTATTATTGAAGATTCATTTTTAACTTTGTGGGGGAGCTTTTGAATGTCAAAGGTGAATTCTTCTGTAACTCAGAATACTATTGTTTTAAATATGAACAAAGAGGTTTTCTGCCAAGACTCACTTAAACGTGCCTGTGACACTCTTCTTGCACTGGTTACACACTTATCTATAAGGTGCTACAGGAGGTGAAAAGTAAATGAAACACATAAACAAACATGCCTCATTTTTCCCGATTATCAATATATGGACTTACCGTACAACTTTGTGAAGTAGTGTATTCTTGATACCTGTCTTGGAAAAATGATTTGATGATTTTGCTGTTAACAGTCATCTTTGCTTTGTTCCCTAATTGTAATGATAAGAACCACAATGTTAACACTATTGGCCACAACATGTAATAAGTATTACTCTTACTATCTTCTGTGGCCGTGCTGTGGTTGCTGTGTGTACTGACACTGAGAGCTGATGTGTGGCAGAGGGAGCAGACCGGTTGCCCATCCACAGTGGGTGGGGCGATGCTGGGGGGTGGGGGAAGGCAAAGTAGAAAAAAATGACTAATATTCAGTTCTAAGAAGAGACAGATTTCTGCTCAATTTAAGTGAAAACATCATTAAAACTATAGCTATTTAACAATAGAACAAAACTTGTTCAGGATATAACAAGAAACATCCATGTTATTTAAGAATCATATGGTTGGTGGAACTTGGTTGGTCCTTACACCTAACCCCACAGTAGAATCAACTGAGAGGTTTATTTAAAATGCCTGGGTCCCATCTCTTAACCAACTGAAACAGTTCTCTGGTGGTATGGCCCAGGCATTTAAGACACCCCCAGTGATTCTGATATATAATGAGGCTTAAGGGTCATTAATCTAAATGGTTTTTGAGACCTTTCTACTTCATAGGATGGATTGACTATGAATTCTTAGGAAATTTGTAACCAATGTGAAAAGTAAAGGCCTTAAGATTCTTCTCCATCATGTCTGTGAGTGTATTGGCCAGTACAAACTGAAAAATCATAAAAGGATATATTCACAATTCTTGTTATTGATTTTTATAGTAGCCAAAAGCACTGGAGTATCCTGTGTGGGAGTCATCGATCGATGCTAACGGGGAGGATGCAGGTTAAATATGTGAAATCCTAGAAAGATCTCGTGCTCTTGCCATCTACTCTTTCAGCTGCCTCTCCATCACAAAGTGCCTCACTGGTGTTCTGTTCATTTGGCCTCTGCTTACAGAGGAGTCACAGCCGCCTTTTCCGATGGAGCTCAAGATTTTATTCCTTCCAAATACAATTTAATTTAATCAGATGCTTTTGACATCCCCAAAATATTGATGATGTAGAGAAATATATCTTTTAGGGTTGAATTTCAGGCACTTTGATAGAGCTGAGGAAAAGAGATGTAGGGGAAAGGGGATCTTTTCCATCCCTCAGCTACCCACATATTACATTATGATCCTCAAACACATGCTGTCTTACACACACACACATTTTGTTTCATGACTCCGCCATGTTTTCTGATACTCCTTTTATTCTATTCTATATTTTTGCATTCTTTTTCAATGCTGATTGTATATCCACTAAATTTATTTCAAGACTTTCTGTTGAGTCATGGGTCATGACCCACAGTTTAGAAAAATTACGAGTTTTCTTAGAACATGAGGAGAACTTAATATATGAAGAACAAGGACATTCCACCTAAATCAAAATAACCTTCATCGTAACCCTGGATGACAAGAAGAGCAGCTTCATTGTTTAGGACTCTTCTATTTATTTATATTCCCACATTTCAGGTGGGTTAGTGGTGACAGCAAGATGCCATGTGCTGCATTAGGCTCAGAGTCCTCGGAGTCCTGTAGGGGATGCCAGATATAAACAGAATGATGATGACCCAACTCTCATTTATCAACCTCTTGGGATATTGAAACACTCGATGTTTCTCTTCAACACTTTTATTACCTTGATTCTTTCTGTGCTGACATGGGTCTGATTCAGTTATTTCAGGTTTTTCTTTTGCTTGTGTAATTTTGGGTGGTAAATTAAAACTTCACCATGTCTATCAGTTGGTGTGAATATAAGACTTTGGATTAAAGGGGTACAGGGGTAATATTTTTCCTTCTCAATCAAAATATTTGCAAAAGCCAGCAAAATTTTAGGTTAAAATTTTTTTAGAAATTCTAAAACTACATTTCTAGTCATCAAAAATGGTCCATCAGCTTTCTTATAAATCTATGTTTTTGTGGGAAAGGTTACTTATTTTTCCACCATTTTAAAATTGATATTTCCCCCTTTTCTCCTGGATTTTCTACATTAACTCATATATGCATTTTAATCACCATATCATTTTAATCACAATTAGCTTTTCCTAAATGTCTCTTAAAACTTTGATTGAAACTTTTAGCCCTGGCTAGTGCGGCTCAGCAGGTTTAGCATCAGCCCGCAAAATGAAAGGTCACTGGTTTGATTCCCAGTCAGGGCACATGCCTGGGTAGCAGGCCAGTTCCTGAGCTGGGGGCATATGAGAGGCAACTGGTCTTTCTCTCACTCTTTCTCCCTTCCATCCTCTCTCTTTAAAAAATGAATAAAATCTATTTTAAAAGAAGAAACTTTTATAGAGTGATCTAGCCATGACTAGATTAGTTCTTTCTCAAGCATTGTGATGGCCCAATACATTGCGGGGATTTAATTACACTCCCCTCCTCATTTCATACAGTAATTGAGCACAAGATAGATGTTATCTGATTGATTTTCTCCTCATAGGCCAGACTAAGAAATAAATCTCGTGAAGGTCAACCATCTATGACTTTATAGTACTTGCCTCTGCCCTTTTCTGAAGAAGAATTGAATACATCTTTGCCATTGTTGCAATTTTTATAGGAATCCCATAGAAAGATTAGTGTGCAGGGACTACTCTAGCTCTCCATGAAGAAAAGATTTAACCTTTGTGAAGATCTGATCACCGAACAGTAAGGTACTTTATGATAGGAATTAAAATTAGCAAATGAACATTTGTTTTTCAAAAACTACCCCTGTCATGAACATAACAGTAATCTCATCATACTATTCCTAGATTTCCATGCTTGCCTTGGGTTCTCAGTCATTTTGTTTTTTATTATTTTATACTCTTTTCCCCTGTATTTCTTTCTCTCTCTTTTTTTTTTTTTTTTGTTTGGAGTAAATACCAGTTTTATTCAAATGTAAATGGGAAAATTAAAATAGGAAATAATGTCATTTGCAGATTTATTTGGAATCATTTAATTTTTATTGAATTTATTAGGGTGACATTGGTTAATAAAATTATATAGGTTTCAAATGATGCAATACATCATTACATCATACAATACATCATATATTATATGTATATATGTGCATTTGTCACCCCTGTATTTCTTTTGAATAGAGTCACTCAACTAATAACTCCCTCCTAGAATTTTTCTCAAATCAACATATTTGAATCATTACTTTTGGGGTTACTTTAGGGATTTATAAGAGAGGGCTACTTAGTGTCAATTTATAATATACTTAAATAATTTCCAATATTTCTCTTACAAATATCATTGCACCTGGTAACCAATGGGATGAAGAACTTAAGGCTGACTGTCCTTCATTTCACCTGAAAATTAAGGCCCATATTTAGAATGGGGACTATTTTTGTTCATGTAACATAGATAGATATATTTGACCTGGAAATTAGATATGAGTATTTGAACCTAGAGTCTTCTAAATGTAATACTAAATTATACCCCCTTTTAATCCATATGTCTTCATTTAACAAGTTTTAAATATATACCTAATGGTTAATACCATTTCTTGTACCCCCACCGTATCGGAAGCCTGCAGTTCTTTCATTTCTCCTTGTTTGTCACATTGCTATGACTTCTTTATCCATTCTTGTATTTACAACATCTGAGAGATTCAGATGTTGTATTTGCAACATCAGATGTCACTCCATGGAAAATACAGTGGGTTAAAGTTGCTTAACCCAATGCACTTAGCTTCCTGAGATTATCTTCCTTCTCACAGACTCTTTCAGAGTAGACAAAGTTCTATCTCTAAAAAACATTCAAAGAATTTGACCAACATTATTCTAGTTCTAATACTCTTGCTATATTTTTATTATTTATGAATTGGCAAGTTCTGCAGCTTCCACCCTGTGTTTTATTCCAGAACAATGTTTGCGAAGTTGAAGGAGTCCATTATGTAGTCATTTCTGCCCACCTCATTTGAAGAGTGTTGTGGAGTGGGGCTGGCGTTTATTCACTGAAGAGTTGGGTGCATTCCTGGGGCAGTTCTGCTGAATTTGCAAAGGCTCATACAATATCATCAAGCAACACCCAGGAGTTCTGAAAGCCCAGTTTAAGTCCTTAAACACAATTGCCCTGGCTTGCAGTTTGCCATGACAGGTGGTTAAATTCTGTCTGTATATGTTTTTAAAGAGCAGTGTGGAGCAGCAAAGGGTGAAATATATGTCAGCCGAAGAATGGAACTGTTTACAAATATTGTATACGATCCCCATTCTCTCTTTTCAAGTTTAAACCCTTTGTCCGTGTTGCTTCCTTCTTTATTTTCAAAAGTGTAAGCTCCCAGGTTCTACCTGGCACTTCTTACCTCATGTGAGCTACTTGTACCATTTGCAAAATTTATTATCCGTTGGCCAGTAACCCTTTCCAACCCAATAACACCATTTTTGAAATTCTATATGACTTTGAGCTATTTACTTATCCTGACAGCTTCATTTTCTTAACTTGTAATAAGAACTATAATCTCTGTAATGGTTAGGGTAATGTGAGCTGTTATAACAGCAAATTCCCAAATTTTCAGTCTCTCAACTCAACAGAAACTTATTTCTCACTCATCACAGTCTGATGTGATGCCCCTCCTTGAAGGCCTTCTTTCCTCTCACAGTCTCATTCAGAGACTTGGAGTCCTTACATCTGGAGCTCTGCCCTCTCCTCTAGACCCCATTCCTTCAGCTCATGTTAAGGAAAGAGATGATGGTGAAAGTGCACAACTCTTACCCACCTGGCCAGGAAGTGACCCACATTACCGCTGTTCACATTCCATAGGAACTAGTCCCATGGGTGCACTAGAAAATGCAGTCTCCAGCTGGGCAGCAACTCTGAAGTATGTAAGGAAAGGACAAATCTTTGACAATCCAATAGTCCACTACCTATTGCTGCCTTAACATGTGGCAAAGAAGCATATGATAAAGATTAACACCTGTCTTCTACCTTCTTTTTTTCTAAACAACACTATTTAATAACAAAATTTACTCAGAATCATAAAACTTTAGCTTTGGAGGCAAACAAAATATCGAGTAGTCTATAGCCACTAGGTCATAGCAGTTAACAGTGTGCTTCTTGAGTCAAAGAACCTTGTTTGAACTTATTTCCACTGCTTGCTAGTTATGTGCTATAGGGAACTACATATAACCTCTGTAAGCATCAGAGTCTATATCTATAAAGTGGTGTTAATAGTACCCTGTTCATAAGGTTGTTGAGAGAGTAAAAGCAGAATGTTTGTAAAGCATTTAATATGGTACCCAGCACTAGCTTGCTTCTTGATAAGTTTAGGTTGCCATTATTCTTGAATGAGTAAACTAAGATACAATGAGATTAACTGTTCTGCAAACAGAGCCTCTGGGAGCCTGGCCAATGTGGCTCAGTTGGTTGGGCATCATCCCACAAACTGAATGTTTGCAGGTTTGATTCCCACTCAGGGCACATGCCTAGATTGCAGGTTTGGTCCCCTGTCAAGATGTGCAGAAAACAATCGATGTTTCTCTCTCACATTGATATTTTTTTCTCCCTTTTTCACAAGGCCTTTTTCACTCCCTTTTACTCTCTCTAAAATCTATAAACATGTCCTTGGGTGAGGATTTAAAAAATTGGGAGCAGCAAGGATAAGAACCCAGATCTTCTGGTTAGCAGCATCACCATGTATATTCTACTCAAATTTGCACTTTTGACATGGATTATGCCAAAGTTGCATAGCTGAACTACTCTGCATTTTAAAAAGGTATAATTGTGGGTTAGAAAGAAATTTGTGACCCTGTGTTTCCCTGTGGATTGGCCCTTCCTGCTAACTAGGGATCCTGGGCAAGTTTCTTGAGCTTACTCACATCCTCTAGTACACGTTCTTATTTAAAATCCCAGTGAAGTGTCTGCTACTACTTAACCACCCAGAGTTAGGATGACATTTCATCTTGCTTCATCCCGCTTCTCTGGAATAATGAGCAATAGTGTCTCTTGTGCTTTTGATAGGATGTCCATTTATTGAGTCAGGTAGTCAGTTACAGGATTACCCTACAATCCCTTTTCTTTCCAGACCACCAAACCAAACAAAAGTAGGAGAAAGGAATGCTATCACTTGGTGCTACTTCCCCTTTTTCTTTTATATGGAGCCCATGTGATTGCATTTCCAGGAAACAAGGAAAGAAGGACTTGGCAATGAATTCTTTCCTATAGGGGAGGTAATAGCAAGTGGAAGTATATCAGACTTGCTTGATACATGATTAACGCATGGCTTTTTACTTTAGGAAAATGTATTGTTCACCACATGAAGTTTGTAGAATTCAAACACCAACATCTTCTTGCCAAGTATTTATGGTAAAACATGCACAGGGTGTGCTCAGCATTAGTTGCTCTTCTCCTGGCATTGAGGAGAAAGCTAGTGGTCTCCTTGCCTTTACATGGGCACCACAGTGGGGGTTTATGGACTAGCTTTCAGGGACTCCTGGCAATTACAGGCCTGAAAGGACTGTCATCCCAAAATAGCTCTTCCACTGGCCATTCCAGACATCACATTCCCACAGTATCTTTCCCTTGGAATTAAGATTTCCAGCTTTCTTCTAAAAGTGTACATGATATAAAAGGGTAATAAGTTGGCTCTTTGTCATAATAACCCCAGTGCTATTTAGTCAGACAATCACCTGGAACAGCCCAATAGGAAGGGGACCCTGGTGTCTCCTTTTGCACATAAATGCTCCAGCATTGAGTTGCCAGTGGAACTGGGCCCCATAAAGTAAATGCTAATAGAGCCTGTGATGGTCATTCATTTGAAGGTCTCAGAAAATGGCTTTTTTTTTTTTTTTTTCAGACCAATAGGTGTTGTCTCATCTGTAAATATCTTATTCTAAGTCATGGAATAGTTTCTATCTGAGAGACTCTGCTTCGATAATTGGTAATTGGATAGCAATTAGATATTTTTATTTAATATTTAAAACAGTATTTATGAGAATTTTCAATAATTGGAATCAGTAAAACAGAGATTGTATCATACAATATTGTGGACAAATAGACAACTTCTTAGAAGATATCTTAAATCGTTTGCTTACTTTCTAAAATTTCCTGCACCTATGATTCCTTTCATTTTTAGGGGGAAAAGGCTGAGGCAGAGGAAATAGGATACTACACATATAATTCTTTGTCTTAGTGCTTGACGTGTCCTTAAATTCCTGCTTCCATCCGCGGTGACTGCGGCAGAAAGACAAATGCGCTCAGGCCACTTGGCTCAGTCCTGCCCTTGCTTGCTTTGCTGTGCTCATTACACCCTGTTGTAAACTGTAAGGTGCACTTTGGGGCATGTCTCTACATTATATTACCTGTGATTTCGTCTTGTTTTTTCTATTGTTATCTTTCAAACTTTGTGCCTCAACTAATATGCTTTTCAAACACTCAGTTCTGCTACTTTCCGATATTTACATGTATCAAAATTCATGGGTATTCTAATAAAATTGTAGACTATAATTATGATTAGCGATATCTAACTCCTGCTGAATGGCAGTGGATGTTTTGGAATTTCTCATGTTTTAATTGACAACATATATTTGAGTTTAGAATTAAACCCTAGAATGGGGTCAGAGTGTAATTTTGCTTTTGAATTCATATAATTTTAAATAGATAATTTATACAAATGGTAAAAAAAATTAAATGTTACAGAAGAGCATGTAGTGAAATACCTCCTTTTCTCTTTGTTCTTCAATCATCCAAGTGCCCCTCCTGGAAGAAAAGATAATGTCATTGGTTTCTCCATTTCCTTCCAAAGATATAGTGTATATGCATGGTTTGTTAATCTATATGCTTTCTGCATGTTGAGTTTTTCTCACTTATATTAGTGGGTTTTTTTCAGTGATTACAAATTGTCCATTCTTTAAAATACTAATGGAATTCCATTGTTTGAGTGAATTATAATTTATTTAATCAGTCCCCTACTAAATATCATACGGGTGTTTTCAATCTTTGGCTATTAAAAATAGTGCTGTACAATGAGCAACCCCACACTTACACATAAATAATTCTACAGATTATTCAAGCACATTTATTCAACAAATTCTTAGAGATATGTTGCAGGATGCAAAGATGTATACATTTGTAATTTCAGAAGATTATGGGAAGATTATTCTCCAAAGTGGTTATCAATTTATAATCCCATCAGCAGTGGCAGGTAAAAGGCACCGATATGATAGTACTTCCCCGTGCAGGCAGGGACCTATCAACATTTGGATCTTTGTTAGTTTAATTGGGCAAAGAGGCAACCTACATTATGAAGGAGGTTGGATTAATTCTTAGGAAAATTTTATGAGCTTTTCTGCATGTTCATTTACTTTGTCCTTATGGGGTAATTTTGTATATTTTCTTATTGATTTATAAGTACTCATTATATTTCAGAAAAGTTGGCTGTATGTCTCTGATGTGAGTTGCAAAATTTCTCTGGTCCTGGCTTTGGTTTGCCTCTTTGCTGTTAAGAGTTTTTTGTTTGTTTACTTATTTGTTCAGGTCTATCTCCTGTAGAACTTTTTGATATTAATATAATCATATTTCTCATATATTTTACATCATGGCTTTTAGTATTTATTATAATACTTTAAAGACATTTTTTATTCCAAGATTACAACAGATTTATCCCATGTTATCTTCTAATTACTTTGAGGTTCTATTTTTATGTTTAAATCTTTGATTCTTCTGGACTTTGTTTTGTTGTTGGATGTATGTTATAGATTCAATTTTATTTTATTTTTTCCCAATGTCTGCCCAGTTATCTCAACCCTTTCAATACTCCACCTCTTCCCTACTAGTGTGGAAAGCAAGCTTCCTCTTACATGGAAACTCCCTATAGAAATATGTACTTTTTCAATAGACTAATGGCTTTGTTTCCCTGACAACGCTGTCTCCCCTTCTGCCACCATATTTCCTGTTTGTTTCCAGAGTTTATACTATATCAGTCAAATAAGGCCGAACTTCTCATGCAAGAGCCCAGACAGAGGCCTTTGTGGTTTAATATTAACTCTATAGTGACTGCCATCCCTTCGCATAAGCCGCAGAACCATTGCACTCGAGGAAGATGTATAGTCGGTACCTGCATAACGCTTTCCCTCCACCTGAGAGCAGCGGTTCTCACACTGGCTTGTGATTACTGCAGGGCTCTCGGACAATGCAGATGCCCTGACTCCAGAGATTAATTGATGTGGGAGGGGACCCAGACTTTTTTTTTTAAATAAACTCTTATGTATGGAAGTAGCAAGGGTTGAGAAACACTACCTTCAACTATAGTGTGTTAAGTGGCTCCACTGATACAACAATATAATCTGTTTCTCTGGGTTGGCTATACATTTTGACCTTTATAACAATTCTTTTTTGCTCCAGATTTTCACTGTATGATTTGGGGAGGGTGTCTCACAGGGCTGTTATTGCAAGTTTTTTATTTAACAAATGTTTACTGAGTACCTATTAATAATTAGGTGCTGTGCTAAATGCAGAGTATAGAATGGGAGGCAAAACTATCACTTTGAAAAACCAGTGTTGGCATTTAAACTAAATCATCATTAAGCAAGGGAAACTGCCACAAAATAAGACACCTGTCTCTATCACAGACTGTATGATATATGGTGTTGTGGATTATATTTCCTTATTATCTTTGTCCCGCAGCTCTAGGATTTATCGTTGTTGCATATAATAAGATAATCCATTTAATGTAACATCCAGGTTTGAAAATATTCTAGATTCGCTTTCTAATAGGTACTTTTTGGAATAATCCTAAAGATAGACTTAAATGTGCTCTTGCACTGTACATGTAATTAAGGCTGAAATCATAGATATGTGACTGGGGTTTAACACATGAATGCTTTTATTTAATAACACTGGGTAGAGCAATACTAAGTTAAACCTAAATTGCTTTTTTTAAATCTTCATCTGAGGATATGCTTATTGATTTTAGAGACAGAGGGAGGGAGGGAGAGGGAGAGAGAGAGAGAAAGTGAGACAGAGAGAGAAACATCGATTGGTTGCCTCCCGTATGTGCCCTGACCGGGATCGAATTCAAAACCTCTTGGTGTATATGACAGCACTCCAACCAACTGAGCAACTCAGCCAGGGCCCTAAATTGTTTTGAGTGTGAAATATGAATGCCCTGAAACCAGGGAGCAAATTGTCTTTTTATGTTCTTCCATATTCTATAATTTCACTTTTGCTGGCTTTTTGAGTGAGTTAATACATATCAATCATCAAGCGCTGCTGTTACTATTGAAAAAGTAAATAGCCCTTAGTGGTTTCCGCTTTTTTAGATGCAGAAGGGTAACTCACTTGGCACATAGAGCCTAAAGCCTTGCACTTAGAACACTCCTGCCCAAGCAGTACCACTAGCCCAAAAAACATCTGTGCGTCCTACTTCTAATACATTCCTGAAATGACATGAAACACAATGGGTGTACTTGCCAAAGTTAGTGTGTTCAGTTGTGTAGAAAAAGAAGAGCTAGGGGACTGGTTTGCCAAGTGGCACAACGCACTGAAATAAAGGCATTGCTTAAATCTGTTCTGAAACAGAAAACAAAGAAGAACTCGGGTGTCCCACCTCATCTCACATAGAAACACGGGCTGGGAGGAGCTCCCAGCTGTATTTGCAGTGTGGGAATAGAAGGGATGCTTGGGCCCTTCATGGACTACACTTTTCACCACAGGTGACTGCACCTGCTCATTGTTCACGTGGGCATGTCCACCCACTGTAGAGACAGAGACACTCCCAGATCCCTATTTTCACCAATCAGTCCAATCACCTTCCAATGTATTCAGATGCTTTTCTGATCCTGACATTTCAATTTTTTAAGCCTGTTGACTCTAAGATAACTGCTGTACAGGACTTAACTATAGATTTGTCATCGTTACTGAATACTATGTGTATTCTAACTCATGGGTCCATTTCTTCATTCATTCTTGGGTCCTCACGGACAAAGATTTTGTGGTATGATATACACATTTTAACTACATATCAGAGTGTCTTCACTTGCCACTTCTTTTGATGTAGCATTGCTATACATCCAGTAACAATGTTACATCGCATGCAGGAGGAAGCAGTAAACAGAACCAAGGAAGGAAGGATCTGACTGTCAGTGTAAATGTAAATAGCAGCTGTTCCATTCAAACTGTTTTTAGAACGACCACACGGTTAGAGCTTTGCATGAAATGGGCCAGATCCACAAGAATCAGGTTTTAACACCAAAGTTAAGAGGCGTGCTGCTATCCTCCTGTTCTTACTGTTTCACTTTCCACTATCACACAAACAGTAGGGGAAATAAATGAATAAATAAATAAATAAATAAATAAATAGTCCAGCACAAATAACATCCCTGTTTTACTACAAAATCTTTTCTTGCAAAATCATAAGCATGTAGTTCTGTAACATAACAATACATGCTCAAGCACACCATATGACATTTTAGGTGAAATGTTCAAATTAAAACTATAAATTATTACACCCATACCTTACCAACTGCCCTCAGGCAAGACTTACTTCTGCCAGACCCTGTCTGTAATGGTCTCAGTTAAAATGTTATTGATACATCTACTTCTGCGTATATTGTGAAATGCAGGTATATCAATATACGCAATGATCTGCTATTCAAAAATGACACTGTGAATGGTGTTGTCGTGCTAGTTGCAAATTATCTGGAAGTCAAGGCCTCATGAGCTTACCCTCTGATCAGGTGCTGTGGCCACGACTTGATAGATCTTTTTACCTCAAATTTGAAGTTTTTTTTAAAATTACCTCCTTGTTGTCATTTTCCAAGCAAGAGACCATCCTGTATGACGATACAATGTCTTTTTAAAAAATATCTGTACCATTTTTTTGGCCAAATATCTGTACATCCCCCCCATTGGTTAGAGTGATAAACTGCTGGTATTGAGCACTTTAAAAATTTGCGTGTGCATTGCAGCTCCGTTCAAAACTGTGACCCTTCAATAACTAGCACCACCCAGACTAATAATTATAGACACCCTTTCCATTTAGTTAAGTCACCTTTCTGTTTAACATGGAGGGAAAACAAAGATGTTTTCTACTACAAGAATATAAAAATCTTAACTGAAGACCTGCAGCTGCATTGAACCAGCATAAGGGGGTAGGGGCATCATGACGGGACAGTTCACCAAACATTATCTGGGCCAATGTGCTTACCTCACCGTAATCTTTACATACTAAATCACACTCTTCCAAGGGCTAGAACAGGACTTCTCACATTTCAGGAGTGAAAAAATAAGTTGTTAAAGACACAGTGAATGGATTAAAAAAAAGAATGGCAATATTAGTTTCTATTTGTAACATGAATAAAAATGAAACACACTTGCATAAATACAAGAGTTTAACTCTTGCTTAATATGTGTACACATTACAACTTCAAATCAGGGTATTAATTAATATCTGCATATAAATGTACTTTTCTGTCAAATAAACAAGGACAAGGACCCCACCAGTTCCTGTTTACTCAGTAGGTGTAAATCATACAAATAAACCAGCATTAAAGAGTTTTTAGTCTTGTTTCTTCTTCTTAATGTACATCATGGAAAATCTTTGAGATACAATTTTTAAGGAAAAAACTGTAAACAAATATTAAACCTATTTAAATACATAATGCTGAAGTCTTCAGGGAAATATATATCAGGTTTATAATCTACTCTGAAATTCATCAAATATAACATGGACTCAAGGATAAGTAGAGGTAAAGAAAGATGAACAGATACGTGATAAAGCAAATTTAGTATAACACCAAGGGTGGACATATGGGAATTCACTGTCAAAGTCTTTCAACTTCATAATATGTTTGAACTTTTTTATAATTAAAATGTGTGAAAAAAATTTCTTATGAGTTTATTTACCTTTTATCCCTGCTTGGATTTTTAGTGGTAAGAAAGGCTAGGTATCCAAAAATAATTTAAAATAAAATTACTTTTAAGATTATAGTTCCTCAGCTGTATATTATCCTAAATTGTCCTCCTGTTTTTTATTATCGGTAATTTTCTTTGTCCTTTTTTTATAAATGTGGTTTTCCCAACCTGAATATTAACTAGCCTATTTTGTATATTTATTTTGTACAACTATACACTTTTCCTCCTCTTTAGTAATATTAACCATTTTTACTTCCTTCTGGCATTAAATCATCCACTACTCCATCATTCTATGAGTATAAAGCAGGATCAAATCCATTACATCTTTGACTGTTAATTTGGCTGATCACCAAACAAACATCATGTGATTTAGTCATCAAACCTGACCTATAAATTTTTTCATGACAAAATTTGATTGACCTTGTGGCTATGGGATCACCTCTTCTTGATTAACACCTTCTCCTCCTTTGAACTTATGTGAAACATTTTATCTCTAACACTCACTTGATACTTGTAATGTAATAGCTTTTATTATATATAATGTCAACATATGTCAATAAACATATACCAATTATAAATGATGCTTTTGTCAATACAATATAAATTATAAAGTCCTACTAAGATGTTTTTACGTTTGTTGTTATTGCAGCTACTAGTATTGGTATGATTGTCACCTTCCTAGAAACAGGAAACAAGGATGATCTTTGGTGCCTTTGTATCCCCCATTGCTCCTACCTAGCACTGTATCTTGAACAAAATAGGAGATGTGTGTGTGTGTGTGTGTGTGTGTGTGTGTGTGTGTATAAAATGAAAGCTTGTCTTTTAAATTTTTTAATGGTTGAGTAAGAGTTGGCTTAATTAACCTTTAAAAATATTGTTGTTTTCCAAATCAAAACCCATCACCAAATCTTTGCCAATAAACCATTTTTACTCCATTTCTTAAATTTTTACTTGGGTTTAGGGTGGTGAAAGGACAAAGTTGTTGTACCTATGAAAGATCATATATTTGATAATGTAGTTAAGAAGCATTGTACCTAGTGCTAAAACATACTGAAGCTTACCATAAAGCCTGATAAGGCTACTACTGTAATTATGCAATATACTCTGTTTACCAATGTGAGGATATGAAATTGGTATAACTCACTTAGCTCACTTTCCGAAGTGTTCCAACTTCTTTGGAAAATTATTTGGACCCTTTGCCAATATTTTGATAGGTCTCATGGAAAAGATATCTGAATATTCCAGATATACTGAGAATAGGCTGTAGGCTGAGCAACAACAAAATCACATGCCCATGGAGTTCTTTCCAAGGCATTAATGTGTAGAACCTCAGATGCCCATCTGGTCTAATGGCCAGAGCCTTGAGGGGTGTCAAAACTCCTAGACTGTGGTTCTGGGTTTTCCCCTCGATTTTCCACATACTCCTCCTGGTAAGTAGCTTCTGTTTCTCAGATTCTCCTCATCCTACCCAATTCTGTCTGCAAGGTCCTCTCCCTTGGATTGTTTAGAATGAACAAGAAAAATGATCCATCTGACCAAAGCCAGGAATGAGGCTGAAAATAAGGTGTTACTCTCATTGACCTTGGTCATTCCTGAGGAACTGACTTTTATTGTCTGCCAACAGGGGAGGCTTTACACTTGGCTCGAGATTTTGGCTACACTTGCGAAACAGAGTTTCCCGCCAAAGCTGTAGGAGAACATCTTGCCAGACAACATATGGAACAGAAAGAACAGACAGCAAGAAAAAAGATGATCCTAGCGACCAAGTAAGCCAAATGGAGAAGCCTCTATGTGCCTTTATCCTCAGTGTTTCCATCTTCTTTGATGAGGGAAACAGTCAGAAAGCACCAGTTCTCTGCAGCAGTGGGGGTGGGGGTGGGGGGTGCAGTTCTGACATACCAGCAGCAAGATTCATTAAACAAGGACCCTCCACATCCTCTGGTGCCCATAGTAAGATTTGCAAACTGCCCTGGGTTCAGGCTGGCATTATCTTTCACACCAGTGAAAGTTCTCAGAAAACCTCTCCAGAACATGCAGGAATATATAGGAGAAAAACATGTCTAGGAGATGTAGATTTCAGGGAAATGTGCCTCTGGTTCCTACATAGTTTGGTATAAGCCACTCGTTGTGCCTTAATAAGTAAGGGTAAAGATCTTCAAACACTAGGAGTGTTTAGACAATGTGAAAAAGTTGAAGACTTGGGTGCATGAAAGGAAGACCTCTGGGGCCAAGGAGAGCCATCAGGGCCCCCATCTGGTATATAACAAAGCAAATAAACCATGCATCACCCCATCTCCTATGGTGACATTGTTGAAAAGAAAAAGGTATAACGTATGAGAAACCTTCTGAACCTTGGGGACCAAAAGTCCAATTAAAATAATAAGAAAAATGCTGTAGGGAAAGGGAAGCTTGAATAAGATGACTTTAAATTTCCTCAAACTTGAAAGTTCCTTGATAATAAAAGAACTACCCTTTACTATGTGAAAACCAGCAGAACGGAAGTACTGCTGAAAGTCATGTTCACATTTTTAAAGTCTTATAGGTAATAGCTAATCTTTTCTCTCTTATGTTTATTAAAGTAAGTTATTGCTACATACAGACCATTAATAATTTAGAACTAATAGTCCTAAGTGGTTAAATTATTATTTACAAGTTAGTTTCTTACTTGGGAAAAATGTTTAAAAAAGAAAGCCTAAGGTAGATAGTGTTAGAAACACTGCTTCTTTTAAACTGATGAAAAAATGACTTTACAAGATGTTGGCTAGAACTTAAATTGACTAAAAATGCATAAAACCAGAAGTACATATTCCTTCTTCCACCAACTTCCAATGTAACATAGGTCTTCCTACAAACTTCAGGGGTTTTATGGGACACCTACTACCTAACAGGTTTGCCCAAGACACTTGAATCCTTCATTTGGGGTTTGTGCTGCTTATTGCTGTGGCCAAATGGGTTTGGCATATATTTATGCATCGCTCTTCTGAGAGTGCCAGAAATTCTCTCATCTTGCCCCAAAGAGAAAGAAAACAAAAGGAAATGGCCAAAGAAGAGGAGAAAAACCAAAACAAGCAGATAAAGGAGAAAGGAATAGCAGGAAGAATGAAGACCAAGATTTAGAGAAAGAAAATTATAAGGCAGGTGTAGATTTGGATTTAAAATTTGGATATAAACTTTGTGCTGTGGAAGCTCCTGAACACTGACTATAGAAAGACCTAAACATGGACTTTATGTGTCGTTTGTCTTCTGGAGATGGGCAGAGTGTCCACTGTCATTTTGCTTCTACTCTTTCCCAAAGGGGTCTATATCAGTCATACTTCAGTTTCTCTGGAAGGACCTGAGAGAGTAGTTCTTTCTCTTAATATAAGAGATCCTTAATATAATCTCAGGAGAATATAAAGACTTGCTATATATCAAGAGAAATACACAATGCTAGAAAATAGGTAGTATCCCCCAGGTGTTCTCAAAGCATATCATTCTAGCTGGCAAGATCATATGGATTTTCCCACATTAGTGCCCATGTGATATAGCTGAATGACACTGTTATTCCAAAGTACAAATTACCCAAGAGAAAACACTTCATATTTTCTACCTCAGAATCACTTGGTTGTGGTTTCAGTGTGCATATTCTGTCTTTCATCCCCTGAACCAGAGAAATCCTTCTTCTGGCCCTCCTTCCCCCAGGGATGGTTTTATAACTGTTGACCACTACCACCGCAGCCGCTATTAACATTCCACTCACAAGTCTATTTTCTTGGGAGCTTCTGTCACTTTGTTTAGGTGTTTGGGAGTCAGGGTATTCAAACTGATGCTGAGAGTTTGTTTTCACAGAAATAAATATTACAAGAACTTGAGGGAAGTAAGAGAGATCCTTCTGTATTTGTCAAAGTTATGCTGAGACATCTATTTTAGTGTAGTAGATTCAACTGGCGAGTCATATTTACCTTTTACCTGGGATCTAACTCAAGTATATTATATCAGGTGATATTTTGACCTTTGATTTAATAAAATATTGTGAGAGCATGTAATTTTCTTTGATTCTTCTGCCCATAGCTGAACATTTTCAGGCCATTACATATCAATCAAAAATTGAGTCCACTAGCTTCAATGATCTCGTTTTACACAAAATATATAGTCCACAAACATCTAGAGATTAGGGGAGAGTATTTACAATTTTTTTGTCTTTTTGGTTATGTATATTCATCCCACATTCTTATGAAATGATGTAAAATAAGAATTAAGAACCAGAAACTATGCCATCATAGCGAACATACACAATACCAGTAGTCATTAATATAAGTAGATAAAGTACAGGATGTGTAGGAATAACATGCCTTTCTGCAACTCACCAATGGATCCAACATGTACTCTGAGTGGTTTCTAATTTTCCAATGATAAAGCATTGGCTATTTTCAGTTAAAATACTCAGAGTTGAAATTAAGTAGCCTACGTAAATATTCAACATATTCTCACAACTCACCTTGATTCACAAGACTGTGATAATTATGTCAAAAATATGTACCACATTCAAAATTCTTTGTATGAGAGATCCAGTTGCTGATCTGTACCAGAAAATTGACTTAAATATTTCCTTCTTGTCTCTATGAATAACAGATTCAATTACATATAATTATATTGCCAAGTATATCATTGTATGAAGATCCCTTGATTGTCAGCCTCCTACTTTCTCTTTATTGCTAGTGCTTTGTTGATTAACCAAAATGCTTTGGTGTAATTAGATAGTTATTTGTGAGAATAGATAGGCAATTTTTGAAATCTAAAATGCACCAGACAAAAAATTTATTTGATTTGTAAAAACATATTTAAACATCTTCATTAAATTTAGAACTAAATATAATTAACATCTGATCTACATAAAGGTAAAGCAGAACAGTTACCAAGTTTTAATCGAGTGTTATCATTCCCATTAGTCATCAAAAGGAAGAAATACAGAACTTTAAATTCAGACCAGCTAAAAATCATGTCCCTAAGGACAATGATGTAAGTGATAAAATTAGAATTTATGATTCATCGAAGATCATCTTGTGTTACATAATTCATAATGTGACATTTTGTTTGAAGAAATGAGAATATTTCTTATTGTAGGTTCATAAATAAAATTTTAAATAAAAATTAAACTAAGCATAAAAATAATAACTTTGTGTCATAATGAAATGGTAATGATGATCACCTAAGGGGTACCTACAGATTTGTCATCTGTTTTCAAGTCTAGAAGCTGTCCTAAGTCAGTGAGTTAAGCAGCAGAATCAAATATCAAAGATTGAGAATTCTGAAACTTCTCCTGAAACAGCTTTATGTGTGGTGTAGTTGAATTGTTTAGCATAAGGTAAATTTTTCCACAATTTGCTTTTTCCTCATGTCTTCATTAACTTTAAGTTAATCGTGATGTTGCACTTTTTATATAGTAAGAAAGTTGATGTGCAAACATATAAATTAGTTTGCTCAAATATCCAAGTAATTCCCTTAATATAACACAAGAACTAAAGCAATGTTTCAACCTTCATTTTAAGTTTTTAATATATTTTAATTTGATAGAAAATTTAAAAAGTTATCTTTAAACAATTTCAATATTTGTCTGTACTAATGGATCACATTGATGGCCTTCCAGAGAGTAATTCATTTTGCTATTCTGAAATATGAAAATATCAATCTGTATTTTAAAATTTAGTTAATAATTTACTAAAAGCAAAGATAATATAGCCAACTATTAAATAACAATGCACAACAGATAATGATGCCCACAGATATTGTTATTTGATGCCATCACTTAGCTTAGTGCCTATTTATCTATTAAAAATAGTTTATATACTTGAAAGTCAGACAACTGAGTCTAACTCAGAACAGAAAAAGTGAGTTCAGATCAAACATTCTCAATGAAAGTTCATACATGTGAAAAGCATTCATTTAGATGCTGTATCTCAGATATTAGCAGGGGAATGTGGAGGATTCCATTTGCTTTAGAGCAGGTAAGGACTTATCCCTGTTCATTTGTTTTCTTCTCCCCATGATTCTCTTTCACCTGTGTTCAAATGGAATAAGGCAAATTCTGTGAAACGAAGCAATATTTGAACACTGGCAATAAACCTGAGGCTCATTGTTCATTTAAAAATTTATGAAGGCAAGTACAATATGATTTCACTCATATGTGGAATCTAGTGAACAAAATGAACTAACAAACGAAATACAGATAGACTCACATAGAGAACAGGCTTACATCTGTCAAGGGTGGGTTGGAGATTAGGGGGCTGGGTAGTAGGGTATAGATGGATTGAGCAAAAAAAGGGAAAACACTGACAACAGTGTGGAGATTGTAATGGGGAGGGGTTTGGCGAGAGGTGGAGGAAAGTGTAGTGGGGATAAATAGTGATGGAGGGAGACTTGACTTGTGGTGGTGAACACACAATGCAGTGTGCAGGTGATGTATTATGGAATTGTGCACCAAAATCTGTATAATTTTATTAACCAGTGTCACCCCAATTAATTAAATAAAAAGGGAAAAATCACAAATGATCTTTGGAAGAATTCAATAAATTTTAGGTACCTAATAATAAACAAGACTCCACTGATTTTAACTTAGTGATAATTTATTTGTGCTTCAGGACATTTTATCATCTTTCAGTAGTTATTTGTTGATGACACAAATGCTTTAGAGAGGAATTAGTGGCTGGGTCCATGGTACGACATTCACTTGGAATAAACTGACCCTTTTCTTTGGCTATATTGATAATTATAGTCAGGGCTACATCATTACATTTTTGTAGATGTCCATTATGAGCCCAGACAATAAACCCAATTGCTATCATATTATCCCTTGTATATAGAGTGGCCTCACTTTAGAAGATAAATTCTTTTCAGCAATTCCTGGAGAGTCCTTTACTTCACTCTTTAGCTACTATATTAATCTAGTGGGGTTTTTTTTCTTTTTATAACTGTTTCTGTATGTGTTGCTTCTTTAGAAGTATATTGTTTGGACTATGTATGATAAAGGCATTACTGTTATATAGCATACATGGTCATGTGGCAGTTAAAACTGAAACCAATGATCAGAAATCATAATCATTGAAAACAAGAAAAGCAGCAAGAAAATGCCCTTACATAGAGCATGGCAATTATTTCTGTGAGGCTGGTGGGCTACATTCACATGAATAATATCTGCATCAAATATTAAGATGCAAATTTAGTCCACAAGAGTCTGAATTATAATGAAATATTGGGAAAGAAGGATTTTCCAAAGTTTACTTGAATCATGATTCTGAAAGGTGCCTGTAACTTGATTTAAACTTCTTTATGGATATGATATCGTCCAATATCATATTTTAATTAAAAAATAATTATTAATTGAATTGTGATCCTTTCATACAGGTTTTTCCTTATCCTTAGGTTAACCTATGAATATTCATTTTAAAATTAACCTTGGTTTTATCAAGGCCCCTGGACTGTTACTCACTGGAAAAGTGTATGATAATGCTATGCTGAGAGAAAAGTTGCTCCTGTTCCCCTCATCTGCATGGCGTGGATGGAACTTCGCAATTTGCTTTATGAAATTTTGTCTAGTCCTCTTGTCAATGGCAAAACAAACCTTAACAAAATCCCATGGGATGAAATTAAAGCCCCATTTCAAGAGTTCAACTCCAACTTTGAATCTTTTCTTTTAGACAAATTTGTAAAGAATTCCAAGACCTCTTGAGCCAAGATAGGTCACCACTGGGATCCTCCAGACCCACTCCAATTCTAGACTTGGACATCCAGAGACACTTAACGCATTTCAGGTAAGGCTGCTTTTCTCATGAGTTTAACCTCTTTGTATACTGTTAAAACTGTCTTTACTAACCCAGAGATTTTTTGTATTCCTATCATAATTCCCTTTAGAGATATGACATATTTATACGGTGACTGACAGAAGTTTTTGAAATTCCAAGCATCTAAGAGAGGGATGTCAAACTCATTTTCACTGGGGGCTACATCAGCCTCACGGTTGCCTTCAAAGGGCTGAAATAATTTTAGGACTGTATAAGTGTAACTACTCTTTAACTGTTAAGGAGTTGAAACTACATTTGGTTGGAAACTACATTTAATGCATGAATCATTTTGGATAAGAATATTTAATATCTTTGTGTGATTATTAAGAATTTATGACTTTGAAAGTAGATACTATTATTTTAAACAATCACACTTTTGGATCAGGAGTCTGAAATCCCTTAAACAATTTTTAAAAATCTTGGTTAGTTTAATTTTTGACTGAACAAATGATATAACAAAATTATGGGATGTTATAGACTGATTTTCCAGGATTATAATTTCTACACAACTAGAAACTGCAAATGGTTCTTAAGTTAGTCTACACAAACATAATTAAAAGGCCTGGAATATATTATAAAAAGCATATTTTGAATTTTATTTTTGAGAGGATTAGGAAAAGAATAGAATTATTTTTTCCAGGTTAACTTATGCCCTGGTTACAATGTAGAAAAGAACATATACCTATACAGGTACATTCCAATTTAAAACTTCAGAATTCTATGCCTACAGGATGTTTCTCACTAATATAAGAATATTTATTGTCTTTTAATTAGCACCACTTAGTTTAAAAATGCTAGGGAAAGAATTATGTTTAAATTTTAGGCATTAACATTGAATTTTAAAATACTTTTTAATGCTTTTCAATGAGTATAATGCTGTTGAGGGGAATACTTCATTATAATAAAGAATGGATACTTAAATAATTTGGAATTTTATCTTCAGGATCAAAGATGTTTAAATATAGTATTTTATTTTCTACATCACAAGGCTCCTCAGGATGTAACAAACATACCTCTGAAGACTAACCATAGTATTTGTCTTCTAAAAATGTACAAAATGTATAGTTCACAAGACTTTTGTCCTATGACTAATTTGGGTTAGTGAAGACAAGTGTTTAAAACTGGAAGAAAATATAATGCCTAGACATGTAGAGCAAAAGGCTTTGGAGTCAATAGAACCACCTTCAAATTTAGACCCTTACACATCTGAGCTGGGTTGTTTGGGGTAACTTATAGACTCTTCCCAAGCCCTTCCCTCCTTAGCTATAAGTGGAATAAACACCCCTCCATTACACAGTGGTAGTGAGCTGAAGTGAGAAAATGAATATAAAGTAAGCATTCCTATAAGTGTTGTATTGTTTACTCCACTGCAGATCCAGTTTAAAAGGTATAGATTGCTCCACTATCTCATCTCCACATATTTTTATATGTGCACATACTAAAAACGTCTATAATTTTTACAGAAGTTTAAGTCAAAACTTAATTTTTATACAAATTCAATTCCAGATTTAAGGAAGTTTAAGTTACAAATCTATTCTAAGGAGGAACTTACTGCTCAAATAAGGAGAATTAGAACTCTATGTCATGTCTATAGGTTATTTCCAATTATAGATGCTATAGCCTTCATCAGACAGTGAGCTCAAAATAAAATACAGCATAAATGTGTAAATCTAATATCAACTATAGTGTGAAATAAACAGCCAAATCATTTGTTTGCTCAGTATAGCCACAATCTGCTAATGTGTTGATACTTTAGTCATTTGCCAATTTAATGCCAGAGAACTCTTTAAAGAAAACTTTTGCTTCTAACTTAAACTGAATGTCTCCCAAATGGGCTTCATATCTTATTGACATCTCCATGCAAAATATGGTAACAGAGTAGTCAGTGTCTCCCAGAGAAGAGTACAGTATATGGTAAATTGCTCCTCCAATTCTCAGTTTAGAGAGAGAGAGAGAGAGAGAGAGAGAGAGAGATATTATATTTTAGGTGTAAAACTCTCAAGATTATCCATGGCTGTAGACTCTGAATCACAACCTTTGAAACACATAACCAACCCTGGCTGGTGCAGCTTAATAGATTGAGTGCCAGCCTGTGAACCAAAGGGTCACTGATTCGATTCCCAGTCAGGACACATGTCCGGGTTGCCAACCAGGTCCCCAGTAGTGGGCACATGAGAGGCAACAACACATTAATGTTTCTCTCCCACCCCTCTCCCTTCCCCTCTCTCTAAGAATAAATAAATAAAGTCTTTTAAAAAATGAAACACATAACCATAACTTACAGCATTTAACACTACATGGTGAATCTACTTATAAAAGTATCTATGAAATTTTGCTGTTATTTGTATGTTGAGCATTTTGTTATCAGAGTTACAAAACCCACTTATTATGCTCTTTTTTAATGTTTGCCAGATTTTTTCATTTATTTTAACCACATTCCAGATTATTTATGTAGATGAAATCTTTTGATTTTACAATGGGAGTTAGTATGATGATAGATATCACTTAACCAAACTTACTTTATAGCAATTTCCTAAATTATGTCTCTTTAAAATTATGGTAAAAAAACACATAACATAAAATTTACCATCTAAACTGAAACCATTAAATAACAGCTTCCCATTCCTCTATTCCCGCTGCCCCTGGTGATGACCATTTTACTTTCTGTCTCTATGAACTTGGGTACTTTTTAAATGTCTCCTATAAGTAGAATCATACAGTATTTGTTTTTTTGTCACTAGTTTATTTTACTTAGCATGATGCCCTCAGAGTTCATCTATGTTGTAAAGTGTTAAATACATTTTCTTTCTTCTAAAACTGCATAATATTCCACTGATGTGTGTGTGACATTTTGCTTATCCATTCATCCATCAACGGACACTTAGGTCACTTCCACCTCGTGGCTACGGTGCAGAGTGCTGCTAAGAACACGGGTGTGCACATATCTCTTCAAGATTCTACTCTCGCTTCTTTTGGATGTACACCCAGAGGTGGAATGACTGTCATATTGTAACTCTGTCTGAGAATCTGCCATACTGTTTTCCATAGTGGCTGTACCATTTTATGTTCCAACTATCACTGTCCAGGGTTTTATTTAATTCCTCCACACTTATTATTATTTACTTGTTTTTTTATTTTAGTAGTAGCTGTCCTAATTGGTGGGAAGAGATGTTCCATTATGGTTTTGATTTGCATTTCCCTAGTGATTAGTGAGGCTAAGCATCTTTTTGTGTGCTTGTTGGCCACTTCTGTGTCATCTTTGGAGAAATGTCCATTCATAGCCTTTGCCCATTTTTTAATCTGCTTATTTGCTTTTGTATTGTTGTTAGGAGTTCTTTATATATCCTGGACATTAAGCCCATATTAGACATGTGATTTGTAAATATTTCTCCTGTTTATAAGTTGCCCTTTTATTCTATTGATTGTGTTCTTTGATGCACAGTTGTTTTTGGTATAGTTCAATTTGCCTCTTTTTACTTTTGTTGCCTGTCTTTTCTGTGTCACCATTCAGGAAATTCTTGCCAAATCCAATGTCATGAGCTTTTTGGCCTACTGTTTTCCTGTAAGAGTTATAGTTTCAAGTCTTATATTTAGGTCTTTGATCCATTTTGAGTTAATTTTCATATATGGTATAAGATGTGTTCAATTTCATTCTCTTGCATGTCTTAAATTACATTAAGATCTCAATGTCACCAATAGGTTCTGCAACTTTAAGTGAAACAGTGGATAATGGAACCCTTTTTACTATAGGCTAATTGATACAAGCAAGAGTTAAGTTCGTAAGGCATCTCATCAATGCTACAACTGCATAGTGTTATTCAAGGGACTGCTGTATATCCTTTTAAACAAAAGGTTTAAACTTGGTTTAAACATTTCCAGTTAAAACCCAGACTGAAGTCTAATGTAGACTGAATTTAAAAGCATGCATTTTTGTTTTTACTGTGCATTTATTAAAAGTAGCCTCAGTAGATTGTCTTAATAGAAACATAAAATTCAGCTTGCTGTCTGACCCTGAAAGAGAGTCCTCACTTTACAAGTGTAGCCCTTAAACCTGGCTCCACAGTGGACTCTGTCTTGGAGCTTTTTAAAAATCTTAAGACCTGGAGTACCCTTGTAAAGATCTTGTACAACCATTCTACACCTGCACTCAGGCACCTGTTATTTGCAGATCTGAAGTTGATTCTAATAGTTAGGCAGCATTAAGAACCATGATGCTAGGATATTCCTAGGCGATTAGCTCTATTTATGGAAAGAAAAACAATTCTAATTCATTTTTAAAGTGACACTGAGGATTATGGAAAGTTTTGTACTTTGATGGATTAGATTCTACATCACTTATTCTGCTAATAATCTGGGTAACAATATTAGCATAGGGTATGCCCCTTTCATAATTTCCTACTGAGAGGGGTAACTTTAATTTTGATAGAAGCACAAGCTCAAGAGAAAAATTAGTTAGAAAGGAAGCATATCACATCTAACTTTGAAAACAATCCAATGACAGAGTGTGATTTTACAGTTTTTGCTGAGTGCTGGCTGAGAAAGAAGGAGAGCATAATTGGATGGGCATAGAGGATACTCTAAATAGTAACATCAGCTTGTGCCTCTATTTTGCTTAGTCAAAATCTCCTTCCCAATGCAGAGCATTTGAATCACACCTTGTAGGATAGCCAATCTTGCACCTTAACAACTGTGACTTACTTTCAGCAGGTTGTAAACATCCAAGTAAAGCTCTGGAATGATTAGAAAGCACGGATAACTATTCCCATTTTCTGTGGTAGCTGACGTATCAGAGAGCTCTGGAACACCATGCATGCAGGGGCCCTCCTCGAGATTCACAGCCAGGAAAGCTGCTGTTTCTGTAAAAATGACAGGAGGCAGCTTTATTCACTATTTATGATGTACTGAGCACCACACAAAAAGTGTCTTGCTGTAGAGAGCACAGCAGACACCACAGCTCCTACTGGAAGTGGCAAGACAATTGACTGAAATCTGTGGGAGAC
Source organism: Anoura caudifer (assembly GCA_004027475.1). Lineage (NCBI taxonomy): Eukaryota > Metazoa > Chordata > Mammalia > Chiroptera > Phyllostomidae > Anoura > Anoura caudifer. The sequence continues at coordinate 32,933 of PVKU01005843.1, read as the reverse complement.
TCCGCAGATGCAATTCCCAGGAATGATGATGGTAACTAGGCCTGGGGTTCCATGGGCAGAACAGATTCGGCTGAGGTAGAAACCCAGAGCCCTAATTTTCTGAAGTGTTAGGAATTCTCCTCTTTGAGATCTTGGGACATTTTAACTTTTTATTTCTTTGCCTCTTATCTTCACAGAATCACAATAAATTTGAAGTCAAGCATCTGATAACGTGAATAAGTTAGACTATCTTTAATACTCAGTTCAGAGAGAACAGCCTAATAGAAAAATGAGAAAATTTTTTTCTCCATACTCCCTTGAGAGCCTGAAATATTATTGTTTCTAATATTTTAATGTGCTAAAGTCAGGTGGTGCAAAGATTGCCCCATTCTTTAGGAAATTCTAATGTGGAAGATAATTACATTCAAAGACTTAAATGAGACAGATTTTATAACAGAGAATTAAGCAGAGTGCAGGCAATCACTTGGAGCAACCAGAAAAGACTTCCATTTCTTTTATCCACACTGCTTAGCACATAGTATATGCCCAATAAATATATTTTAATAAATGTAGATTATGGTGATATCCATGTTAGGACTTAAATGAAACCTCCACTAATTCATTCCCCAGGGCGATGGGCTGGAGAAGTGAAATGATCATTGTGCTTAATTCTCCTTTTTGAGGCAAAAAGTGTGCTGATATCACACCTTACAAATAGATCCTCCTACTACACCCATAATGCTTTGAAAATAAGAAATGTACAGGCATTCTCAGATAACTGTTCACTTGTGATTAATTTTTTTCATTGATTCTCACTGTTGAAAGCCCCTTTACATTTCCCACTGTTCTTCAATATTTGAATCTTCTGTTCAGCAACCCTGTCAAGTTGTCACCCATTCCAGGCTTGAAACCTTTCAATGATAGATGGCTCTTGCCGAGGTATCCCTACTATGTCTGACAGCTCTATTAGAAATGCCTTTTTTTTTCAATGAGGCAACATCCGTCTCCCCAACGTCCCCCTCCTTGGAGCCTTTACAGAGTCAGTTCAATCCTGTTTTCCTCCCAATTTCTAAGGACAGCTCTCATGTCTCTCTGAGTTTCTGTTCCTGGGACATTCATACCTACTTCCTTTAGTGTTTCACATATGTCATGCATTCCAGTCAACTCAACTAGCATCATCTGAGTGCTGTGTGCTTGGCAACATGCTGAAGAGATCTTTCTTTTTACTTAAACCTGAGCATGGTTGGTCTTCCCCACAAAGCCTACAGTGTGCATACTCTCCCCACCCCACCACCAACTTTGGATGGGAAGATGGCAGGGAAGGTAATCTGGAGCGGATGAATTTCTCAACCTTGCAAAAGTATTTTTCAGTGCCAGAAGAGAAATGAAGAAATTTTGATTAAATCTCCAATCCCCAAAGAAAACATCATGAAATAAATTGCACAGCTAAGCTTAGCATTTTTAAAGATTTTATCTATTTATTTTTAGAGAGGGGGGAGGGAGGAAAAAAGAGAGGAAGAGAAACATCAATGTGTGGTTGCCTGTCATGAGCCCCCTACCGGGGACCTGGCCTGCAACCCAGTCACGTGCCCTGACTGGGAATCGAACCAGGACACTGGTCAACAGGCCAGCACTCAATCCGCTGAGCCATACCACCCAGTGCTAAGCTTAGCATTTAAGAAATAAATTGATTAAGCCTCCTTCAGGATGTTCTGCCCTGTTCAAGGGGACATATAAGCCCATTTTCTTTAAGAATATTGGAGATCATGAGCCTAACTTGAGAAGAAAAAAGAATCCTGTGTTTTCCAAACTTCAGATCCTTTATGTAGGGTTGAAATCAAACTTTAAAACTTAAACTCCAAAAGTGAGTGCCATTTTCAGGTGTAAAAAAAAAGAAAGCATACTCGTCGGGTCTTATTCACCAGTTAAGTAAGCAAGGATGGTCTGTACTTACAGACAAAAAAAGTCTCTCTTGAAGTAAAACTCACTAGCAACAATACTGACTAAAAATAAAACAGGCTGCAGTTTTCACTTCTTTAACAGACAAATGGAACATAATACACTTCTAGTATGAATCTACATGAAATCACTTACATTCACTTAACAGTGAGTAGTTAAGTTAAAGAATTAAATCGGTTGCCAGTAGTTGTTGCATTTCACAATAGCAAATACTGCAGGAGATACGTACATAGAAGCAGGTCATTTGATGACATTTTTATGGATTTTTAGGTTCAGCATGTAGGAGGTTAGTAACTCAAATAAAAGAAACCAGAGGTAACGGTTTATTTTTTAAATTGCATTTATTTATTGTTGGAGAGAGAGGAAGGGAAAGAGAAGGAGAGGGAGAGAAACATTGACGGTAACACAAGGACCTGGCTGGTTGCCTTTCACATGGCCCCAACTGGGGACCTGGCCTGAAACCTGGGCATGCGCCCTGACTGGGAATTGAACCAGTGACCTTTCAGTTTTTAGGACAATGCCCAACGCACTGAGCCATACCCTTAAGGGCACAACAGTTTCCAATAACAAGTTGCAAACATGGCCTGCAATAGGTACATGTGAATAATTGATTTGGGGGAATGTATACCTTGGGGAAGAATTTTGGTAAAATTTTATTTAAATAATTTCTGGGTTTTGAGCTATGGATTGGGGATCAGTCAAAGGGAGAAAGCACGAAATTGTGGGACATGCTCAGGACAGATGTCAGGGGGCCTAGCTCAGTCTTCCCCTGGTCACCAGCCGGAAGTGTGGATTTAGAGCAGGCACTGCACCCGTCCAGCCTCTGCATGTTCTTCTGCTAATCATTGCAGTCAAGCTGGACGATCTCTAAAGCTCCTGTGGCCCAGTGATATTTCTCCCATTGTCGATTTACTGCTGCGTTCTACATCTTTATTTGTGCTATATTTCCATATGATCTCCTTTCTTCTCCTTATGTTTTAGCCACTAATTTATTTTAAAAAGTTAACAGTTGAGTAAAATTTAGCAAAAACATGAGAGTCCCAAGATTAGTGTCTCAATTCCTCTATACTATAAAATATGAGTGGTCTAAGCGGCAGAAATATAAGGAAATGGATTATGTACCCCCAAAAGTTCTTTTCCCAATGTAAAAAAAAAAAAAAGGATACAAATGTCAAAAAGAAAATGCTTTTACCTTCAAACAGCTGACTTGTATATGGTTGACTCTGGTTTCTCCTAATGTGTGGGCAGTGATTGGATCCTTAGCCTCCTTTTCTAACGAGCTGGATTGAAGCAAAATGGGACCCCCAGGACCGATTCCATTTTGGGAAATCTCAGTTATTGGTGGAGAAGAGCAGGAGGAATGTGACCTTTTGGGGATGAGGAGGCAGCACATCTCCCAATCGGGCAGCGACTCAGGGCAGTCCCAAACACAGGTCTCCACAGCGCATTTCATGGAGCACTACTCCCGTGAGATGCAGCTTAAAAGTGTCTCATGGTCAAGTATTTCTTGGAACAAGAAACCCTGACCGTTACACTGCCCTTGAAGTGTGCCAGCGCACGTTAGCAGGTCAAAGGCTCCCAGGACCTTTTGAATGAAACCATTTTTGAATGGAAGAAATACTTAGTCGCATGTTTTCAAAAATAGATCACAGAAACTTTTTTCCCCCTTGGAATACTTATTAACATTCCATAGGTCGCAGGTTCTATAGAAGTTCTTGGGGGAAATGCTGAAGAACTTCATCATCCTCCATTTCCCCGAAATGATAGCAGAAGTGGTAGTTTGGTGTTATTTCTAGGCCTTAAGGGGACACTCCAACTCCCTAGCTGCATTTAAACTGTTTTAAAAATACTGATGTTTTGGACCCATCTCCAACCCATTAAAACAGGATCTGTGGTGTGGGATCCACACATTGGTATTTTCTTCATTAAGTGCCCTGGGTGTTTCTCTCATATATTTAGGGTTGAGAACCACACCATGAAGGAGCCACAGAACATTTGTGAGCGTGCTGTGAGGGCCTTGCTGATGAGTAAATTTCAGTGATTTCTAGCCACCAAAGAACTATATACCTTATATGTGCACCTTAATTAAACTACATTTTAAAATCACTTGGGACCATGGGATAATATACGAAGATAAATACCAGTTAGGCTACAAAGGATAGACATCTTCAAGTTCTAGGAGGATAGGACCCAGCTACTTTCCTCGAGGGGTGGTCTTCTTCATGGCCTATATTCAGGGGTTGTGCTGCTTCAGAGAGATGAAGGGCCTTACCCTCAGAGCTCTGAAAAAATGTAAGGTTTTTAAAAGAAGCCCCACAATCCTTTGCCCACATTCTCCAGGGTCTGTTTCCCAGCTTCCTGCCCTCACAGCTGTTCCCATGAGCTCAAGAAGGCACTTGTCTGGCAGTCACCGAAGACAATAGGAGGGATATAGACTGAGCCTGGGGCTATATTTGGACCTAAACCTGCAGTAGCTGAATAATCCAGCAGAGGGGGAAATGACACTTGTCTTCCCTTTAAATCTTGTGGCTTGTGTGACTGCCCGAGGCCAAAAAAGAGAACTGAAGTTGATGACAGTAGCATCTGTATGCAATTTGGAAAAAATCAAAGATATACAATAGCAAACACCCATTCGAATAATGCAGCATAACAAAATAATAGTAATCATAACCCAAACTGTGTCGACCTTGCCACATATCAAAAACAACAGAGGAAGAGAAGTTTGCTTGTCAAGGTAGAAATTTGAAATTTGACAAAATGAAATTTGCTTTTACTCTAATTACCTAAATGATGATGGTACTTGGCTATTTTTTCTTGATTTTCAGCCTTCTAGTTTGTAGCATAATAGTATCTATTAATGCCAGCATTTTGTGTATCAAAAAAAAGCTATGAAAAACCATCCATGGTTGTCAGACACAACTGAGTGATCCAGTCTTCAGTGGCAAATACTAATGAGGCTTTCTTCTTTTCTTAACTGTTGTTCAGTTACCGTTGTCCTCATTTTTCCCCAGTTACTCTCTCCCACCCTACGTTCCCCTCTCCCACATTCAATCCTCCTCCCACCCCACCCCATTTTCTTTGTCCATGTGTCCTTTATACATGTTCTTTGCCCCTTCCTCTTATTTCCCCCATTGTCCCCTCCCTCCTCCCCTCAGGTCACCGTAAGTTTATTCTTTATTTCCATGTATCTGGTTCTATTTTGTTTGCTTGCTTGTTTGTTTTGTTGATTAGGTTCCACTTATAGGTGAGATCACATGGTATTTATCTTTCACTGCCTGGCTTATTTCCCTTAGCATAATGCTCTCCAGTTCCATCTATGCTGTCTGCTGTTGCAAATGGGAAGAGTTGCTTTTTTCTTTCTGCTGCATAGTATTCCATGTGTAAATGTACCATAGTTTGTTAATTCACTCATTTATTCATGGGCACTTAAGTTGCTTCTAGCACTTGGATATTGTAAATTGCGCTGCTATGAACATTGGGGTGCACAGGTTCTTCTGAATTGGTGTTTTAGGATCCTTAGAGTACAACTCCTGCAGTGGAATTGCCAGGTCAAAAGGCAAGTCCATTTTTAGTTTTTTGAGGAATAATGAGGCCTTCCTTTTCTTTTCTATACATATTAAATCAGTGTTTGCTTAGTAGGTAGAAAGAATATGCTGGAACCAAGGCCCTGCTCTTGCCAAGACAGGAAGAATCCAGGGGATGTTTCCACAGAAGTTTGCCTTAGGCTATGTTTTAGAAAATTGCTTCAATGGTTTAATATAAATTAGACAAATCAGTAATGATAAAACATTTCTCAAGGACTATTACAACAATATGTAAACAGCTTTGTAACTCTTCTCTAGCTTAAAACAAAGCTAGTGAGAGGTGAACCATATTTACTCAGATTAAGGAAAGTAAAATAGCTCTTGTCCCTCTGATAGATTTTCCTTTCAGAATCCTATATTAACTTCCATTTCAAATTAACAATGAAGGTTTTTAGATTTTAAAGATAAACACATAAAGCCTTGGCCCTGAGGTAAAAAAAAAAATGCCTTTAATCAAGGATCACAAGTTATAAAGAAAAGTTTATGAAATTTTTTATTGTATGGAAGTTTATTGATGTCCTCATCATTAATGTCAAGTATAGTCATGTTCCCCTTCATGATGGGGATACTTTCTGAGAACCGCACCCTTAGGTGACTTCCTCACTGTGTGAACATCATGGAATGTACTTACAGAAACCTAGGTGGTGTAGGACCATCATATGTTGTCTGTCATTGGCTGAAACATCATTTTGTGGTACATGACAGTAGTTTATAAGTATAAACACTGTTTGTGCTAAAGATGGAGTGTCATTAACATCTGATTAGCGAAACTACACAGGAGAAAAGAATTATAATTTATTATCTTTCAAATAGCAGTCTCTTTCATCCTCTATTACTTTTTTTCATTTCTGAGTCTCGATTTCTTCCATTTTAGCCCTACTGATAGAGAATACAGTTTGAACTGTTGTAATATAGTTTCCTTTTAAAAGTTAAATTCTGTATCAAAACTTATTCAGGTCAAGTCCATTGGTCAAGAAGAGGTTAGAAAGCCACCTTATAAAAAGGCATAAAGCAGTGTAAGTCCACAGATGTGCGCGCGCACACACACACACACACACACACAATCTCTCCAATAAAGATGTTCTACACCTTGGTGTCCCTTCAGTTGCTGAAATGTGAACGTTCCCTAACAGTCACAGGAGAAATCATAAAGGAGAGCCTCACTTCTGGATCAAGCACATAGTTACTACCTTCCTGAACTCAGCCTATTTGAAGAGATGGTTTGTGTTGCAGAAAGATGCTCTAGAGAATGTTAATTGGGAGGGCTAGCAAAATAGGAGTTTTTAAAACCATGAATAAAATTAAGAAGATGACTGTTAAATATAAGTTACATTTGCTGTAACATCAGGTGCCATAAACAACAGCAGCTTAAGTTTTCTCAGCAGGCGATTATATTGCTCACAGTCAGTTGTCAGAACCTTCCTGTTCTTCACTGCGAAATTAGTAATGGGAAATGAAATCAATGAGCTGGAATCTCATCGAGACAGAAACAATGGTTTAAAGTAAATACAGCTACTAAGCCCGACTAGCTAGGATCCAAACCTCAAATTTCTACCTGTGGTTTTTTAGTTTAGGTTTACTAATTTGGTAAGACGTTTTCCTAAGAATTACTCTTCAGTCCAGTCTCAGTATACCGCCAGTGGATAAGTTTTCCTTAATCTCCCCTAAATTTCACATCATTGATTTTGGCCCACCAACTAAGCTTTTTACCACATTAAGGTATTTCTGCACGTTGGTTCTGCTATCCAACGCAGGAATTTTCTTCTCTATTTTAATGCCAGTCATTAAGTTACAAATCCATGATGCCTTCAACCACATTGTCAATTAACATGTCGAGTGGAGGGGAATTAATGAGAGTGTTGCAGTGCTCCCTTGGAGATGTCCTTCAAGGTTGACAACTGCCCTTAAGTCCACACTTCAGATTTCACTGTCCAACCAGCTATGACTCTTCTTTACTCTGCTGTCCTCTAGCTCACGCCCCACCCCCCAACTTATCACATGGTATTTTGGGAGAATTTGGGAGATGCATTGCTAAAATTCTAGAGTAAGTTGCACTGTTACTGCTCTAATAATGTTACAGAACACAGGTCCAAGGGGAGCAATTATTGGCCCACCCAGGGATGCCAAAAACTGTTACAGAACAAACACAGGGGCCAAGGTTCGTTATGTCCACCACCCTGTAGGAAAGACGTCTCTCAATGCCAGAGATTTGTGAAAAGGAAAGGAAATGTTTATTTAATGCTATACAGAGTTAAAGTAGTGCCCTAACATCTTCACTAAGATATCAAAGTCCTTTTGGATACCCACAGACACCCACAGTGCTTCCTTCTCCCCCTACCCCTAATTCAGGGTACCTGTAACTCAGGAAAAGAAGCAAACGTCTGGGATCCAGGCTCCTGACACCGTCAGCTGTGTCATCGTCCAGGCAGGATCTCTGATTAATCCAAAGCCATATGGCACCTTCCCATGGCCTACTGGCAAGAGTTCTTTCACCCTTCTTCTAGGCAAAGTCTCTCCTGCTTCCCAGGCCATGCAGCCAAAGGGAGCGCCCTGAAGCCACGTGGATCCTCTTCTACCAAAGCTGTGAGGGGGTCTCCACTCTGCCAGAGCCATGTGGTTCTCCCTTCACCTAAGATGTGGGGAGCGGGTTGCCACTCAGCCAAAGCTAAGTGGCAGTTCTCTGCTAAAGCTACATGGTAATTCTCCCTCACGGGGCTGTGGTGGTCCTGACTCCGCCAAAAGCAGGTGGTTCTCTCTCAGGCCAAAGCCACGTGGCTCTCCCTCTAATGGCTGCCATGTCAGGATTTAAATCCCTATGCCAATCTTCCTCTGCAGTTCCATTTCTGACTCCTCCTACAGTCGGCTACACTTGCCAGCACTCCCGTATCCTTCCAGCTTTACTGGGCTGCCACAGTCAATCTGGGCAGGCGTGGCCCCATGGGGTGGAGCCAATCATCTCCAAGCTCTCATGCAAGTACAGTAAACAGGGGCAGTTGCCTTCCAGTTCCATCTTGGGTGGAAGTCACTCCCTTCTCCCTGGCTCAAAGCATGGCCACAGCTATTCAACATATCTATGAAACCAGTTAAAGGTTATAGATATGTTAAGTGACCATTCCAGAGTTTAGCTACAAAGCTGTTGCTATGCAAAACCACTCTCAATGGCCCTGCTCCATGTGTCCCTTCCCCCAACTCACACCTGAGGGGGAAGGGGTGAGGGCATCTTATATGTCTTTCTAATATTTCCTGGACACCCTGATTCTGGGCCCCATTCCAAATCCCAATTTGTTCCCCCCCGCCTTGGTTGCACCCTGTTACAATAACACTTTTATAGAAAAAAATAGAACAGTTACTTTATTGGGTTTCTTATGGAACTAGGCAGCCTTTCAGTGACCACCTCCATGTTTTTAAATGTTAACGCTTCAGATTTGTAACTATTTCATGAATAAATTGTGATGAATCTCTTCACTGTAACACTTTCAACAATGAAAAGAATATACTGACAAATACAGCAATATGGATAAACCTCAGAGGTAGTTCGTGAAGTGAAAAGACGGAGTCAGAAAAGTCTATGGACTTTATGATTCAGTTTAGATGACATTTATGGGGAAGAGTACAAACTCTAAGGGTAGAAGTTAGAGCACCGCATCTCAGTAGTGAGGGTTGGGGAGAGTGAATTCTGGAAAGAAGCACCAGAACACTGTTTGGGTAATGGGGGCAATTACATGACTGAGTTGGTAGATATCCAGTGAACTATATACCTAAACAGGGTAAATATTACCATAAGTAAATTCAAACTAAGTAACCCTGATTTTAGAAATATCTCACTACAAGAAATTTTTTAAGGGACTAAGTAAACATAATTTAAAAACCCAGAGTTTCTCAAATCTGTCTCTCTTTCCCCTGCTTTGGATACGAAGGCATGTTTCTCTATTCCATCTCACTATTTCCTCTCTCATCTCCCATGATTTCTCAAACATTACCTAACAACTCCAGTGTCTTAGAAACACATTCTTACGCTTTCTTTATCCTCAAATAGGAGATTCCTGTACTTAAAAACTTTCAACTCAGTTATGCTATTGACAGTTTTGAGGAAGCAAAGCATCTTAATTACCATTTAATCTTTCACATGCAAACATAGCCCTGTCTCCCGCAAGCCTTGGGCCTATTCCTGCATTATTTCTCTTCCTCATTCTTGAAACAGAACTTCAAAGCCAACTGACCGGGACATCAGAGACTGCTAAATGCAACCAAGGAAACTTGAGCTTTTGTAAACTCAAATGAGTCCGCACACTGAAGTCCCCACCCATTGTCCCCAAGGCTGCTGCCTCCTGAAGGTTAATGGTACCCAAGTGCCGGCGGCAGACAAGGTCCCCCAGGGTGTAGGTTGACAGTGGTGCCCCACCTCGCCTTGTTTGCTTCGTCTTTTGCTTTGGTTTGTGGTTTGTTTTCACTTTGTTTTAACACTCATTATATTTTTTTAAGATTAGACCATAACTGTGGTTACCAATTTACAGTAAGAGCCCAAACCACAAATTTTTAGAGATACATAGCTTCTTATTTGCCACTTACATTAAAATTTGGTGAACTTTGATGGTCACTTATGCTGTAAGCCACCCTCCCTCTTCTTCACTTTGGTGACTGAGTTCTTACCTTCGTGGGTCCACTTTCTTCCCACTGTCTTCTGTCTGCTTATTTTACATTTTTAGGGGAATGTTATTCCTTGCTCCTCGGAATTCTATTTAAGTCCTCTCATCACTTTGGCAGGAGCACATATTTTTCAATATTGTGATCAAGTGATCAGGAAATTAACCCCCCCCCCTTTTTTTCACGAGCTTCCAAGGAGCTTGGAAGGGTGAGTGAGTGCACTTTGGGCAAAAAGAGGAATGAGGACAAATAAAGGCACCCAAGTAAGAATGACCATCATAGGTTTGAGGATGGAAAGGACATAAGCCTGAAATAAGCCTTTTAAAAATAAAGTAATAGAACAACTGGTTAAAAAGGATGAAGAAAAGAGGCCTGGGAAATGTAAATGTGTTAGGAAATCAAATACAACATTTGTATCCTCTGCCACTGTTCTGCAAAAATGTTTAAAATGTGTCATGAAGATGTCACATTGCTAGTTGTCTCTTTCACTTGTGTCACTGAGGATAAATTTTATATAAATTTGAATTTAGAACTTCTAGATTTTGACTATCTACTTCAAACCATCATTTCTACTATTTAACTCAGGTAATATTTGCTTATGAAATGCTCTCTGATGTTAATCTTATGAAAATATATGCAAATGTCAAGTATAACTTAAATATTAAGTCTGTGGTTAAAAGTTAATATTTTCTAAAGTCAAAATCAATCTTTGTTATCAAAGACTTTGGAGATTTGGAGTAGGTTACCTTACTATTGTTTTTTTTGTTCTGTCTAGAACTGAAAGTCAGCATTATCAGTTTTTTTTGTTTGTTTTTCTATATATTCTATATTATTCCTTTTTTCCTTATTGTAGGTCACTAAGTGTGAGATATATACCTGTTTCACTGCAGTGTTTGGGGCTAACAGAATGTCATGATATTCTCAGAAATTTTTTAATCACCCTCTGATTTTATACTTTTTTGTGTGCTATTCTAATGCAATATTAGATTATTTTAATTATTTGAATTCATAAACTTCACTGAAAATTGCTACAACAGAGGCTATCCTTTGCATTTAGAGTCATCCTATGTGTTGTGCCACACATATTTTTTGTTGTACAAGTAATGTTAAATTAAGGAAACTAAAAAAACTTACATAATTTTTAAAAACATTTTATTTGTTTATTTTTAGAGCCAGGGAAAGGGAGAGAGAAAGAGAGGGAGAGAAACATCAATGTGTGGTTGCCTCTTCTGCACCCCGCACTGGGGACCCAGCCTGCAACCCAGACATGTGCCTTGACTGGGAATCAAACCAGAGACCCTTTGGTTCACAGGTCGTCACTCAATCCACTGAGCCACACCAGCCAGGGCAAAATTTACATAATGCTTTTAATGTTGAAAGAAAACAGTTCAAGTAATTACTTTTCTTATGTTGAATATTCCATAATCAGTTTTTGTCTTCTCTGTTAAGCTCAGTGGTCTTTCAACTTCCATCACCTTCTGTTCATGTCCTGTATGTTAAGAAAAGCACCATAAGCATTAATACAGATGAAATGAAGCTTAGAGTTGGAAAGAACTTTGCAGATGTTCTAGTTATACCTTTGTCATTTTACAAGGTTACATAACTTCCCACAAATCAGAAAGTGACTAAGGTCAGAGCCAATGTGAAGACTTGGTACACCTGGTTCTCAGTGCAGGGCAAAGATGACAATGCAACCTGCTAATGAGCAGATACATATTTTAGAAGTCAGAAAGGCCATCAGCCAAGAAAGATACCAGCTTAAGAATCTTTCATTATGGTGACAACTTTTCTGTACATGGAGAATTAAAGCATTTTTACAGACCTATCCATTTTTGTACTTGATTTTTAAAACCATGGTTTTATACAGGAAAGTGAACAGGAAGAATTAACATCTTCTGGACCTCAAGTCTGCCTATAAAACAAAGAGAAATTAAGCTAAAACTGCCAATATAATGTGATTTTTCAAAAAAAGGGAATAAAACACATCCTCAGCCTGAGAAAGACATAAGCACAATGACAACACAGAATATCAGATTTCTCTGGGAAATTATTTAACTTCTCTAGCATTAGTTTATTCATCTATAAAATGGACATAATAATACCTACTTACTGTTGATGCCAGGGTTATATGAGGCCAGACAGAATAAAGCACTCAGAACAGGGCCTGCCATGTGGTCAGACTCAAACATTGGCTGTTAACTTTAATATTTAACACAGTAAAAACAAATTCTGCATATTCAACTATAGATGAAGAAGGTAGTCACAACCAAGAGGATGTGGAAGTAGAGAGGAAAATAAAATAAATCTAATGATACAAGGAACCCTAAAACAGGAGTAAAGCACAAGAAAAGAGGTAGTTTGTACCCAGAACCAAACATCTACACATCAGTGGATAGCTTCACTCAGTTCTTTTTGTGGGTACAGCCATGCTTAATTCCTCCACCACTACAGTCAATTGCATTTGTTGTCCAGACTCCCTGATAGATACTAAAGCATATAAATTCCTCTCTAGTTATCTCATTGTAGAAGTGGAGTGGAAGTCAGTATTCCCACTCAGCAGTGCAAGGCACTGCAGCAAAGATATGCATATGCTCGAACTATGATGATGTCTCGACATTACAAACTGGGTGTACATAGTTGCCCAAACACTGACCATTCTTGTTTTCTTAATAACAGGATACTGAAGGTTTTTTTCCCTTTTTAGTGTGTGTGAATTATGATCTAGGCATCAGGCAAGCTTTGTAAAATGTCCAGATGAAAGATGCTACTAACCTGTGCAGTATAATGAGGGGCATGCGGAAAATCTTACCCTCACCCTTAAAATCCCACAGCCAACAATATCTATCATTTATTGAACACATACTGTAGGTCTGGCCATGTTCTGAGCCCATTAAATGGATTAATATGAACAATTCCCTCTGGTACATCCTATTGTTATCACTACTGAGATGTATCAGTAGGCTGCGTTAGACCCTAAGTCCCATTGTTTTAAAGTCCCTAAGTCCCACTGTTTTAAAGTTTCATTTTAAAACAATGAAAATTTCATCATCTTTGTTCCTGAAGATTATATACCCTAAGACGGGTCACTAGCTAATTAACATATTATGGAGGATGGTTTTATCTGATTTAAAAACTGCTAAAGTCATAACAACGATAGCAACTGTGGACTTATAAATAGTTAATATTTTGGTTTTTTAAATATTATATATATCATGTTCTATATATGTGCTATAACATATGCATAATATATGTCGAGCATGTTTTTCTGTATTATTACAAGTGTGAATTATGGGAGCCACCTGGCAGTGGTACTTTAGAAACAGTTGACCAGTGGCACAACCTGGTCACTTCTTTTTACAAGAACAGTGAATCTGCACTTACTTGCTCAACTAGAAATGATATTTGTCGTGGTTGGAAGGGCTAGCTGTACTGAACTTGCCATGATACCTACATATGCTCATTAGTTATGATTATTAGTTAATTAGCTGCTAAAACCCGAACACAGAGTGGTTTACATAAGAAAGAATTTCATTTTTTTCTCACTAACGAGACTGGGGCTGAGTGGGTTCTTTCCATTTTGTTTTGTTAGCAACACCAAGGTGACTGTCCTCATCTGCATAGCTGCATAACTATTTGGGGAGGACATAAAAGGGACCCAGTTTTGCTTTAAGCAGGTGGGAGGGTTAGTCCCTTGTTCAAACATAGCTGCCCAGGTAAAACTCAATTACTATGAAGAAAAGAAGGATGAAGTCAGAAACAACCATCAGGCATGCTCAGCCAATTTTGATTTCTTCTTGTAGGATCTACGCCCATACAAGCATAGCTATCATTCTTTAAAATGAGATGATTCCCACACGTGGAAAGTTGTATTTTCTTGTGTGTGTGTGTATGTGTGTATTTGTTTTTTTAATTACATTTTATTGATTATGCTATTACAGTTGTCCCATTTCTCCCCCATCACTCCCCTCCACCCTGCACGCCCCTCCCATCCACACTCCCCCCCTTAGTTCATGTCCATGTGTCATAAGTTCTTTAGCTTCTACATTTCCCACACTATTCTTGCCCTCCCCCCGTCTATTTTCTACCCACAGTCTATGCTACTTACTCTCTGTACCTTTTCCCCCTCTCTCCTCCTCCCACTCTCCTGTTACTAACCCTCGAAAGCTGTATTTTCTGACTTTCTTAATGAGACGGAGAATCAGAGTCAAGTCATGTGTTAAATACTCAGACTTGCTAATAGTTAATGCATGTCAAACCTATCAGGGATAAACCTTCTTCCAAATACATCCCAAATTTCTTACGGTCAAAAGCAATACACTGACTTGTGTTCTATCTTCCACAATGCCTGGCACCACTTAGGAACATAGCACATGCCTGCTGCATTGATTGATGTGGATTGATGGGGGATTTGTTATCCTATATCGTACTGCAAGTTGTTCATCTCTTTTTCCCTACCACTTCTTGTTTCCAGTTTGATCACTCATGGCTTTGGGACTCCAGCAATATGTGCAGCCCTAAGCACTTTCCAAACAGTCCTCAGTGAAATGCTGAACTACTTGGAAAAACACACTACCCACAAAAACGGCGGAGCAGCAGATTCCGGCCAAGGACATGCCAACTCGGAGAAAGCCCCCCTGCGGAAAACTTCAGAAGCTGCGGTGAAAGAGGGCAAAACAGAAAAGACAGACTAGCTGCATCAAACAGAATCTATTTCCAGAGAGTCTTGCTGCTGATATTTTTTCTAATATATATATCATTGAGGGTGATTAATCTTCAGTGGCCTAAATCTCCACCCTCCCATGAACGGTCATAAGAAACAAAAATGGAAATGAAAAATGAAACAAAAAAGGACAAAACCACAAAAAAAAAGAGAAAAAAAGGAAAACAGCAGTGTAACTGTGTGATGAAATTGTCACTTTTTAATTTTATGTTATGATAAACTCCTTTTGTGCACGTAATTTATTGTTCTGAATTACACACATCACAGTTCTAAGCACTTCCGGACTTTGGAGAGGCAGCACATGCTTTTTCACATCTGACTGATGCACTTTCTTACCCAACGTCATAGGTAGGGATCAGAAAGCATGACCAAACTGGAATCCACCACCAGAGCTAACAGCTCCAATCTTTCTTGACTTAATTCCCTGTAACAAGAGTGCCTCTTTCCATTAACTAGACCACTCTGGCAATCAATCCATCAATAAATATTTTGGGAGCTCAAAATGGCAGTCATGAATCTTTGTCCTGTAAATTGACAGAAATTCTAAAATTTGGCCACCCCCAGCCCACTTACCTACCAGTGCCTTGGTGGTACTTAAAAGCTCCAGAAAATGGTGTCCCCTCTGTGTATGATTATTCTCACCTCACCCTAAGTCCTTCTTTATTTTTCCAATACTTAAGAAGAGAGTCAGCATTATATTGAAGAGAGAAGTAATAAATGATCTCCTCTACCCATTCTCATATACCCAACCTAACAGCTGGAGAAACAGCCTGCACTTGATGGGCTGGGGTGGGATGGATGCAGGAAAAGGTAGCTTTGATTCTCTTGGGCTCCCAGTGGGGAAGCGGTGGGTTTGTGTAGCCTGGAAACGCTTCAGAATAGGAGCAGTGATCTTGCCAGGAGGCCCTGCCCCTCAGAGACAGGACAGGAGCCCAGGGCACCACTGGAAGTCCACTGAAGTGCTGGTGGCCAATGACTATATGATTTGAATGAGCACCTCCTTCTACCTTTGTGCATTTTCTGTCTGCCCAATAGCTCTGTTCTAAACCTAGAAACACAGAAGCATTCAGGTCTGTGTTTGATTAAAAGAAAAAAAAAAAAACAATAATCAGAGAAGACTTTTGCTTTTAAGATGATGCTTCCTTTTTTTTAGCTTGTTCTTAACAGCTTCATTGTCCTTAGTTAAGATACCAAAAACAAGAGGCTCTAGGCTGCAAAGCCAGAGGATAATTGAGTGAAAGGACCACTTAAACCAGAAAGTGTCAAGAAACCTGATTGGTACTACATTGTTCTACCTTTCTACTATTAATCTTTTCCAACTGCTAAGAAAATAAAGATATAAGTCATCATCTATGAAAAAATATTTTAATAATGTGTGGACACAACACTGAGTATAGCATGAAAGTATGGTCCTCTTGTTAACATATTTCAATTACTTTTGCTAAGTGTCTTCCATAATATAATCCCATGGGGAGTATTGGTATTATTTTGAATTGGGAGGAAATTGCTCAAGATTTTTTATGTAGAGATCACAAAAAATATTTTTACCTAACAATAATTCTTAAAATTATTTGACTTTTATCTTCAGTCTTGTATAGTAAAGAAGAACCATAACCAATAAAAATCTAAATTTTCTAGATTAAATTCAATTAACAGACATTACTAAGGAATTCTATGATAAAGGGATTTTATAAATACACAGGAGAAAGGCTTAAAATAAAGAAATGAATTGTAATTTGACATGTTTAGATCCATTTTTAAAATTTTACCGTTATTTAAAGCTTAATTTTTTTAAATAAAATAGAATAAAGCTGAGATTCTGCTGCAGTTCCAAATTTCATCACAGAATAAATTAATCCATTTTACATTAAATTTTCCACATTGTAAATTATACATATGAAAAATGATGAATATTTCCGTTCATAAGTAGTAGGAAAGCTATATACTAATAATGTGGACCACTAACATTTCCTTAATAAAATTTCCACATTAACTTTCTTTCATTCTTTTTATTATTAACAATGCGTATGTATTTAATATGGCTTTTTGATATGCATATCTGCTAGGTACTTAATGTAATTATACACCACATCAAATGTTCACCAATAATCCGATGAAAAATTAGGTCTGGCTTATAGTACCAGCTTATTTCTCCACCCATAGTTGTGACTAGTTGGGGTTCTTAATACCTCAATGGGGTGTTATTATTTACTAGCCTTGGAAACAAAAGTATAACTATAAATAATTACAATGCATATTATGTACCAGGATTTGGGGTGTCTTAAGAGCCTTAAATGGACAACACCCATCATTTAACTTAACCAGCCATAGGACAGAAACAAATTGATGGACTGGTCATGTTTAGAGTCATTATTTATTATCATATTCTAATATACATTGTTAACATACCAACTTTTGCCTTGTATATAATAGGTACTCAACACTTTTTAAATAAATGAATAAATGAATGTGTCTGTGTTCTTTGTCCACAATGGGCCAAAGGACCTTTTACTTTTGACTGTTTTCAATACTCAGTGAGTCCATCTGGCATGCTTCTTCCACAGTAACTTATGGGTAATTCTTTTTATTTGAATAAGAAAATATTTCCACTATATCATGTTAGTGGCAAGTAGATATAGTTAATATAATACAATAAATGAAATTAGGTATGTATCAGAATTTCAACAAAAGTCAAGTTATAATCATTATCAGTACTATAGTTTTATAGTGATGGAAGGTAGCTCACAAAAATCTACCTGATTTTCAGTGTTATGATGAGTAATAAAGCAATGAAAAAGCTTTTCAGATTATTACTTGTTCAGAAAATTGTGCAAACCTTTCATAATTACACATAATTGATGATGACAATTAATGTAAATTTTTGTATTTAAGCATGTGAAAGATTAGGTCAAATTCTTCTAAAAAAGAAACGTCTGTTTTAAGGCTGTTTCAATAATCAATTTAAGAGCCTATGGCTATTTCATTAGCATTACCATTGAAGT
Organism: Anoura caudifer; assembly: GCA_004027475.1. NCBI lineage: Eukaryota > Metazoa > Chordata > Mammalia > Chiroptera > Phyllostomidae > Anoura > Anoura caudifer. Next base: position 15,045 of record PVKU01005843.1, on the reverse strand, counting down.
TTGGTGGTTCTGGAAAAATAAATGAAAACTGGTACTCCACTTTTTCTTCTCTGGAAAGTAGAGAGCACTGGAAAGATGCCTCATCTTTTCTCCTGCTCACTTTTTTCAGATGTTTCAAAAATAGGAATAATTCTTTCTGACGTTGCAGTTCCTTTGTTTCCTTTCCCTTTTTTTGAGTTTATATTCTCTTCAACATGCAGGGCATAACCTGACCCTTCAGCATTTGTGAGCATCTTGATGCTAGTGTGACAGTGATAAGAATTTGATCTTTTTTCACCTGGTGCTTTTAAGGCAAATGTGTCCATGAATTATTCTTGTTAACAGTGGGTAAAACAATATAATTTCATTTTGCCATGATTTTTTTCATTTTATGCTTCTTTGAAGGCACTTTAGATGAGTGCAATTTTTAAAATGTATCAGGATGCTCTACACAATGAGCATGCCTTCTCCCTTCAAACTGTAAGCCAAGTTAGCATGGGAGGGGTGCCATGGCCTACTGACTAAGAACATAGCCTCTGAAGCTAAAATACCTGGGTTCAAATCACAGCTCTTTCATTTCCTTCTGTGCGACCTTGGGCAAGTTGCTGAACCTCTCTATGCTTCCATTTTTCCTTCTGTAAAATGAGGGTAATGATGATATCTACTCACAAAATTATTGTCAGAATCAAAGAGTTAATGCATCCAAACTGAGAGCAGAACAGGGAAGCATGGTTAGCCATGCATGTTAGCTATTGTCTTTAATACATAGACAGACTATTCTTTTTATCTAGATATCAGTTCCTCAGGTTTTTGAACTCCATTTATATGGCATGCTCTGTCCTAGAGATACGGAGTAGAATAAAACATTTTTCTTGCAAGTTTCTCAATCTCCTATGAAAATCCCAGACATTGGCATATGGTAAGCGCGGTGATGACAAGGTGCACAAGCTGTCCCAACATAAACCGGACCAGGGTCCAGGGAATTGCGGAGAGGGCCTGAAGGGTAGAGAGGAAGATAGAAAATCAAGGGCAGTGGTTGTGATCAGGGACTGGAAAAGCGAAAATCAGTAATAAAGGGACTTTATGGTTCTGGGTGAATTAAAAACACTCGGCAGGATGCTATTTTGAAAACTAACAGATGCACCAAGTATTTCTGGTCATTCCTACCTTCCTCCTTTTTAGGCAACTAACATTTTGTCTGGCCTGCCTCAGGGCAGAAATGTGACTCAATGGAATGAAGGCAACAAAAGTTGAACTTTTGTACAAGTTTTCAGTTTCAAAATCCTAGACCCTAAGGAAGACTAAGTTTAAAAGTGTATCTGTCAGGACGTTTTCCCCTTATACACACACACCACACACACACACACACACAGGAGACCATTGTTTCCAGGTAGAGGAAAGAAAAAAATAAGAGATTGATTAAAGAAAGCTTAGCTATCATTGCATCTCTCTGAGAAGGGGCTGTCCTGGGGGTAAGGTTGGGGACAGAGGGAACCATGCCCCCCTCTCAGAGAAAAGCCCAGGGAGGAAGAACATCCAGCGCAGTCAACATCCATCACTTCATCCGGCAGAGGTGATGTCTATGTGCTGCGTGTCTAGGCGGATGGTTCTCAGACAGCTTTATGGGGTTTCTTCCAAGGTGTTTATCTCAACATGGCATGCAGAGACTAGGATGACATGGCTTGAAGCAGAAAATAAAGAAGCAGCAAAAGCATATTTCATGTGTATCCGGTAGCTACCCAGGTAGCTGACACACATGCAGCATGTGCACAGGTTGGACTCCAGTCGCCCGGGAGACACCTGAGACATGTGCCAATCAAAGAGCAGATGGGAATTCCCATGTATCAGAGTCCACTCAGGAAAACAGAATCCTCTCCAGGGATTTCTGAGAGAAAGAACTAGACGAAAAGAGAGGGTAAACGGGTGCTAAGAGACTGAAAGAGCAAAAATGAGACACTGAATCACCCAAATATTAGTAATTTGAAAAAAAAAAAGAGTGACCACCCCTATAATCCTATAGATGGGAAAACAAAAGGAAGGTGAGGTTACCGCACCTGGGAGGTTGGAGGAGAGCAGCCTCCTCCCCACAGTTGTTGGTCAAACCTGGTGGTGGTACCTCCGAGTGGGCGGAGCATGGCTAAGGCTGGGAACGCAGAAGCTAGAGGCTGGACCCCTGACTTCCCCTTCTGCTCAAGGAACGCTGACAGGAACTGGCAGTACGTGGAGCATCCTTTTCCTCTCCTTCTTCCTTTGAATTCCCAGTGCCTTCTATTGTTGCCTGATTAGAAGCCAGGGGCCAAAGGATTATGGGAAAAATAATTTTCAGACTTCCAGCCCCAACATCTCTACTAATGTCAACATCAGTAGATGAGGATTCAGGCCACATGTTCCCCCGCACAAACTGGTGCTACAAAAAGCCTTCCCCACCCGACTCTGGAACATAGACGCAACCCAAGAAGACCCTGAATGGAATTGACTAACTTTCTGCCACGTCTAAAATGAGGCTCAAATATAGAAATAATGTCAGGTTATAGAAAATACAGTGACATTTGCCATATATTCAAAATGGAAGACAGACATTCATACTGCACTTAAAAACTATATTTTAGCTACTTCCTACCTGCATCAAAGAGGATAAAAAAAAACCAAGATACTTAATAAAATTTGAAATAACTCAGCAATTTCCCATAAAAGCAGAAAATAATTAAAATAAGTAAGCATGGATATATGAGTTATTGCCGAAATCTAACGTAAGTTTCCAAAGTTATTCTCCCTTTAACATTATGTTTCTTTAATTATTTTTTCCTGTCAAGAGATATTTGAAGAATATACATTAAGATGATATTTAAGTTAATGTTTCATCTTCCTTCCAAATTCAATCATGATATTCTTACTGTCAATAAAAGCTAACTGTGCATAAATATCAGGATCTTTTATCTTCTCAGCACTCACATTCTCCCTGGACAGTATCATCTTCTATCATAATTTCAACTATCATGTCTTAACTTGTGGCAAAGACCAATAGCCATCTGACAAAGTCCACTTAGGGTCTTTGTCCTAGGTACGTATCTATAGCAGGCTTGGCGTACTTCTTCTGTGAAGGGTCAGATAGTGAATATTTAGGCTCTGCAGGCCACACGTATAGTCTCTGTTGCAACTTCTCAACTCTGCCACTGCACTTCTTTTCTGGCTTTATGTTGTGTTTTCTCTAATTAGTTAACCTTCATTTTACAGTAGATAAGTTTTTGCTTTCTTAATGAATGACAGGATTCCACTGGAAAGTATAGTCTTTCATCTTAGAGGTTATATAGCTATTATAATGACTTTGGAAGCATGAAAGTAGCCCTAGACAGTATGTAAAAAACCAGACATGATTCTTCCAGCAAGTCTTTATTTATAAAAATAGCCTAGGGCTAGATTAGTTTGCTACCCCTAGATTAAATTTCTCAGCCTGTCTTGTTGTTTGTAGCTACGTGATTAAGTTCTCTCCAGTGGGGGAGAGGAAGTGATATTTGTCACTTTCAGATTTTACCAGTAAAATCCAGCCACGCACTTGCCTCCATTTTATGTTCTCTTCTACCAGATGCATGAAACGATGATGAGGCCTTAGGACAAAGGTTCTCAATGTTGATGCTACTGACATTTTGGGCCAGATAATTCTTATTGTGAGGGGCTGTCCTATGTGTTGTCAGATGTGTAGCATGTCCTTGGCTTCTATGTACCCGCTGGCAGCAGCATCTCTCCTAGTGGGACAACCAAAATTGTCTCCAGACATTGCCAAATGTCTCCTGGGGGACAAAATCACCCCAGTCAAGAACCACTGTCTCAGAGATGACAGAAACACAAAATAGAAAGTACCTGGATCCCTAAATGACCACACAGAAGTACACATGACTCTGACCTAAACTTCTATTTTTTCAAACCACTGGAAGTGGGGGGGAGGAGCGGGGTACAGGAGTTTGTATTTGTTACAATTTGTTAGCCTTGCCAAACCCAATGCTGATGAATTACAAATCTATATCTTCATTCCAGAATATTTTTCTGCATTCTAGATCCATATAATCAACTTCCTATAGGTAGCTCCTTATGAAAAATAGCAATCTTCAAACTGAACATATATCAACATACAGATTCCTAATCAATCCCATTCCTCAACCAACTCTTCCTCTTCCTGAGTTTTCATGTTAATGATGTGCTCATACAGTTGTCCAGGACAGAAACCTTTTATCTTCTCACCGCACATATTCTCCCAGGACAGTATCATCCTCTCTCATAATTTCAACGATCATGTCTTTTCTTGTGGCAAAGACCATCTAACAAAGTCCATTTAGGGACTTTGTCCTAGGCACCTATCTGTAGCAGGTTTGGCAAACTCTTTTTCCATCGGTCTACCCCTTCCTACAGTTAATCACTAGTTTCTGAAAAATAAATATCATACTAGTATAATAAATTATGTTTAGGGCCTAGTGGATGATGGTATGGGGGAGCCATTCCCCTCGTTCAGGGCAGCACCAAGTCAGGTTTGCAGTAGCCTCTTACCTGGTTTGCCTGCCTCCAGGCCTGCTCTTCTTTATTCCATTCTCCACACTGCAAGGATCGTTCTAAAAAATGAATCTGATTTGAAAATCGCAAACAAAACTCTTCGTGGTTGGCTGTTGCCCTTAAAATAAAGTCAAACTCTTCTAGAGGATTTTTAATGCCCTCCTGACCCGGCTTTTGCTCTCTCCCTCAGCCTCCTCAAGCTTTATCTTGTATCCCAGTTTCCCTCATCACATTCCCTCCTCCCCCTACCTACATACTCCATGAGTTAATCACACTACACTTCTTTGAATTTCTGATGCTCTCCATGATCTAAGACTTTGCCTATGCACTCCTTTAGCTAGCAACATTATGTTCCACCCAATCTCCTTCACCAAGCCAGCTTCTACTTATCCTAAAAGTCACTAATTCAGTGCAACTCTCTGAGTTTTCTGTTGCTGCATCACATGTTACCACAAACTTAATGACTTGAATCAGCATCCATACATTAGTGCATATTTCTATAGGCCCCAAGTCCAGCCAGGCTTAACTAGGTTTCTGCTTAGACTCACATAAAAGCTGAACTTGAGATAAGGACCAGGCTGAGCTCTTCTCAGAAGCCTCTAGGGAAGAATCCCCTTCCCAGCTCATTCAGGTGGTTGACAAGGTTAGTTCCTTGTGGTTGTAGAACTAAGGTCCCCATGTCCTTGCTGACTGCCAGCCAGGGGTGACTAGCACTCTTGGGTCTTTATCACATGGCCCTCTCTATGTTCAAAGTCCCTGACCGTGTACTGAAGCCAGCAAGTGTCTCTCAGACTTTCCCTCTGCTACTCAATGGAGAAAATACTCTGCTTTTAATGGGTTCACATTTGGAAGGCCACCCAGATGATCTTCCTTTGGATTAACTAACTCATAGTTAACATATTAGTAACAATAATCACATCTGCAAAATTTCTTTGTTACCTAAGGTAGCATAATTGTAAATGTGGTATCACATTATATTCAGAGTCCCAGGGATTAGGGTCAGAAATCTGGGAGTTCATCTTTAGAATTCTGCCTACTACAGAGGCCTTCTCTGATTCTCCAAACCAGCGTGCTTTTGTCTCTTTTGTGCTCCTCTACCATCATTTATCCCAGTAGTGTCACTGGTTAAAGACATTTGCATAGTCATTTGCTTAATACAGATGATCCCCAGTTTCCACAACAGTAAAACGAGGATAATCATGGCATTTACATCGATAGGTTGCTATAAGAATTAAATGAATTTTTCCATGTAAAACAATGAAACATTGCCTGAGACTTCATAAGGGCCCAAATGATGTTAGCTGTTTATATTATTGCAAATGTTGGAATTGCTAGAATTAAAAATCACCAGGTTTTGAAGAGGGAATCCAGGTGTCTTGCCTACATTGTATTCCCAGCAGCGAGCCCAGTGCCGCCCTGACGTATTCCTACTTGACAGGAATGAAGGATGGATAAATGAATATGGAATTCAAGGGCTAACCTGAGGTCTATAGAGTAATATTCCCTGAAAGAAATGGAGACAATCATAAATTAAGGGAGGCTCTAGATCTGTCTTCAGCTTCACAGTGCCAAGTGAAAAGTGATAGGTGCAAAATATCTCATGCTTTAACCCAGAAAGTCATTATCACACAGTCCCCAATGCATAAATCCTGTAAGTATATTGTTAAAACTAAGATTTAAATAAAAGAGTAATGGAAAATAAAACTAACAACTCATTGTCTCATCTACAGAAAAGCATTCTTTGTACACAATAGTATATCCTCAAACAGCACTGGAATGGGTATAAATGCTTATTGTTCCTAATTATCCTAATTATCTGTTTGAAGCCTCTTTCCTAGCACAGTCAAGATGGATTTTTTTTTTTTTCTGAGGCTGGTTGAAGGAATATGGGAAAGCGGCATTTCTTTTCTGGCTTCATAAATGTTTTCTCTAATTAGTTAACTTCCATTTTATAGTAGATAAGTTTTGTTTTCTTAATGAATGGCAGGATTCCACTGGAAATTATAGTCTTTCCTCCTAGAGGTTATAAAGCTATTATAATGGCTATGAGACAGAAGACTGTTGTAATGGTTTTATTGAAAGGGTTTTGGAGAAGATTGTCTATGACATCCTCTGAACATGGAGGAAAGAGCAGTCCTGTGTGCAGAGAATACTACAGACAAGTTTTCCTCTATTGCTTGGCTAAACTTACCCTGTATGGAAGCATGAATTTAATTGTTATATGAACATTAAACTCCCAGAACATATAACGGTAACTTTGGAAATTCCAGATTTCTTTGCAAATTGGTCAAGCTAAACTTCTTATCATCAACAACAAATCATGTTCAATCAAAAGAGATTTTCTTGAACCCAGAACATTTTAAAATAAAATCTTCTCATACTCTTTATCCAAATGAAGAGCAATTAAATCTATTCATTTGTTCATTTGTTTTTCAAAAAACTACTTATTTAGAATTCACTATATGCCAGTCACAAGGTCAAACATATAATAGAAGATGCTAAGTAAGTTCAGCACTAGAACTTTAGATTTTACTCAATCCTTTGTTTTCATTGGTGTTATTTCTTTAAAATTCATATTAATTTCAAATCTTAGGTCTAGGAGCTCATGCTCCTTTCCAGTGACTATATACAGCAATTATCATTATGTATTTATTTTTAAGTTCTTCATCACATATTAGAAATACTTTATTTTATGCATTTATTTATGTAAGCTCCTACAGTCTTCAAAAATTAGATTGAATGCAGCTTTCCAGAACTTATACAAATAATAACACACTATAAATTAGAAATAGCTGAGAAATAAAAAAGCAAATTAATAGTAAATTTATAAAAGAGAGCCACAAATGAGGCTAATAAAAACACAGTTGTGTTTGCCATATACACCTGGGTAACAAATCAAACTCTGAGCTCTAAGACTAAGGTAAAACAATTTATCAGCAGAAATACAACTATTTCGGACACTTAGGTTAGGAAAAATTCCTTGGAAAAAGAACTATGAACAAAATTCAGCAGATTAGAGTTTCTCAACCTCAGCACCTTTGACATACTGGCTGGGGAACCCTTTGCTGTTGGGGGATGCCCTGTGCTTTGTGAGGTATTGGACTCTCTCCACTAGATGATGGTTGCACCCCTCCCCCAGCCATGACAACTAAAAATGTCTTCGGACATTGCTAAGTGTCTTTGAAAGGTCAAATTTCACACACACACACACACACACACACACACACACACACACACACACACACTATGCCCTGCCCGTTAAGAACCACAGAGGTAGATCTGTAGTAGGCAGTCAGATAGGCTCATGGGCAGATTAGCAACTATAGGCCAGGTGCAGATGTCACCAGGGCAGAGAACCCTGGGTGCCTAGCAACAGGCAAAACTATAAACCCTTGCACGACCACTGCCTTAAGAATTAATCCCTGGACATGACATCTAGGCTTCAACTGTGTTTTACCTCTAGGCCTAAAAAAGCAGCAGAACCAGGTGAAGCAATGCCATGGCTGACCAGATGCATTGACTAATGACCACCTGGTGCTGACCATGACCCTGAGGAGACATGCTCGGAAAGCTGATGAATATTCTATTGGGATCCTCCCCTGAGACTATAGATAAAACCCTTCAGGATGGGGGACCCGGTGCTCAAGCTCCAAAGACCCCTTTTTTTTTTTGCCTCTGTAGCTTGTTTTCTGAGCCCATTTCTTCTACAGCTCACTTCTACCTCTGTGACTTTCTAAATAAACTTTATCTTAGAATTCAGAGCCAAGCTTTTTCACCATCTTGAAGCCTGTGGAGGCTGCAGGAACAGGATTTCTACAACAACAAGTATGTCTGGAAGGTGGTGGTCCAAGGCCACTTGGGGGGGCTATAAAAGGGGTCTTCGGAACCAGAGGGAGCACACAGCCCTTCTTCAAACTGAAGGCGTTTATGCTCAAGGTGAAACTGAATTCTATCTAGGCAAGAGATGTGCTTCTGTGTACAAAGCAAAGAACAACACAGTGACTCCTAGTGGTAAACCAACCAAACTACAGTCATCTGGGGAAAGGTAACTCGTGCTCATGGAAACAGTGACATGGTTCGTGCTAAATTCCAAAAAACCTTTCTGCTAAGGCCATTGGACAAAAAATCTGTGTAATGCTGTACCCCTCAAAGATGTAAACTTATTGATAAATAAATAAATAACAACCCTGACTGCGTGGCTCAGCCGGGGGCTCTCTGGCAAAGCAAAGCATTCCAGGTTGGGGCACATGGTTGGGTTGCAGGTTCAGTCCCTGGTCAAGGTGCAAAGGGGAGCCAGCTGATGAATGTTTCTCTCACACGTTGATGGTTCTCATTTTCTTTTTCTCCCTCCCTTCCCTCTCAAATAAGTAAATAAAATCTATTTTAAAGAGTAAATAAAAAAAAGAATTCAGAGCCAAGACTCAAAACTATTTCTTAGCCAGAACTCAAGTACTGAGGTTGCTGAACTGAGGTCCAGTCTGACTCCACGGGTCTAACACCTGGTTCCGTTTCGCTGCCTACAGATCCATCAAGGAGAAACATACTGTTGGCTTGGATAAATGACGTTATAGCAAAACACAGTACAGTGAAAACAAGGTTCTTTTTGGTCAGAACACTAGTCCAGTTAGTCATCTACCGGCCTAACAATTCTGGGTTCTATTTAGAGTAACAAACTGATATCCATCAGACAGGAGTTTAAGAAGACTGTTCCTCTCAGCTCAACTTCTGGTAGATATTGGATTGCAGTGGACTTTATGATTGTCCTTATAGGTAAATACTGTTCTAAGTTGTGTTTTTTGATTGCATGGGTGGCCCTAATTTTCCCACCTTCCTGTACCCACACCCTTTGGTAGTGCCCTTGCATGCCAGCTCTGGGCTTAATGGGAAAGTGACAAACTTGATGCGAGCAAAGGCTTGAAAGAATTCTCTCTCTCTCTTCATGCCTCTGCTAGGAGAACAAATCCAGGCTAGCCTGCTGGAGGAGAAGGGACTTGTGGAAAAGAGATCAGTTGCCAGCCAGCATGCTACTGATCCTCTGCTCATGCACCCTGTTCACGCCAGATGCACTAGCAACATCGATCAAGCACCGCAGAGCTAAATTCAGACCAGCGGAACAGCCCCAGCAGCCCTTAGACCTACAAGACATAACAAATGGTTGCTCTGAGTGAGCTGACTATGTCTGTTGAAAATGCTCCCTACGCCTGCCTAAGGCATTGGTCCAGTGATAAGAGGGGGAAAACTGTCTCACAGCTTAATATGAAAAAAATGTAATAGTAAGTTTTTGGACAATAGTTTCTGGTGAAGATATATTTTTATTTGAGCAAATAAAATTTTCAACCATGATTGAAAAGTCCAACACCATCTCTTCATTCACAGGACAAATATACATTGATTTACTGCTCTGACCTTGGCATTGTACTGCATTTGGAGCTCTAAACACAATAGACACCCAAGGAGCCAGAGGGGAGAGCAGCACTGGTGGGCGTGTACAAGTCTGGCTTAAAGCAGAGATGGGATCAAGTTTCCTGGATGGTGGTCTTGGTGGGGTCACTTTCCTATGAAGTCCATTAGTTGCGCAAATATATACTTTCAATCTGGGTATAACCTTAGGCACATTACTCTCCATGCCTTGTTTTTCATTTCTGTAAAATGAGGGTGATTCTACTAATAGTATTACCTTCCAGAATTGTTACGAGGCTTAACTGAGTGAGCGCATGGAAACTGCTTACCAGCTTGTCTAGCATAGAGCAAGTCATTTTGGAGGCAGTTTGGGAAAGAGTTGGGAGTAAAGGGGGCACTGGACTCAGACTGCTTCAGGTGGAATTTGGGTTCCACCACCCTCCTTACTGTGTGTCCTGGGGAAGTTCTATAACCTCTCTAAAATCTTGTGGAAAGTAGAAAAAAATCATATAGGGAGAACTAAAGAAGATAAACCATGTAAAGTACTTCACACATGCCTGACTCACAGTAAATATCCATTTATCTATAATTGTATTTGAATTAATTAACACATGCACAAATTATTAGTCTTTTATGAAGATGAACTGACAGAGATTTAATTTAGACAAAGAGAGGTAGGGCAAAGCTCTCTAATAAAATGGAGAATGACTGAAAGAGGAGTAGTATTTAACCATCCAAAGAGAAAGGGAAGAGCATTCCTGATGAAGGAGCAGCATATGCTGAGCCTTGAGGAAAGAGGAAGTTTGGAGTTTGCAGGAACTGTCAGAGGTCAGTGACAGGTCTTGCCATACAATGAGCCAGGAAAGGTCAGCCGGGGATGGAGGTAGAGATGAGGCTGCAGAAACGTTTTGAGTCATGTGACCCCAATGACAATTCTGTATTTCATTGTAAATGCAACAGGGAGCCAGTAAAAGGTTTTAATTCAGAGACTAATTAAACCAATGGGGGTTTTCAGTTCCTAACATCTCTGAATATCTGACCTTTAGACCCTTATACTACTCCTTTGTTTCCTTCAGGCTCCTTTCTAGTTGAGAAAGAGTCGGGTGACTTGGGGAGCTTGGAAATAAATGTGTTAAAATCTTATTAGGAAGATGCTCAACTTCACTAGCTATAAGGAAAATGCAAATTAAAAAAAGTCTTCTTAGGAACCAGGTGTGTGGCAGTCTGACCAGGTAGACAAGGAGCACCGGCAAGATCTTGAGGGGAGGCTCTAGTGGTTCTCCTGCCCCCAGCACCCATCCTGACCCTCAGCCACAGAGGTGAGTAAGATAATCCTCCTCTTCGAATCAAGGGTTGCTGAAGCCCTCAATGATGACAGCCAAGCAAAGATCATCATGCAACCACCCCTTCAGCGTCTAAGGTTTCTATTTGCCTGTAAGGCGACTGTTGATAGTGGATCTCACAACCCAGTGCTTCTCAGGCATCATCTGTGTCATGTTTCATCTTCACTATGGATTCTTTTGAAAGTGAACTTGACCTTTTATATGTATTCAAATATTTGTGAAAACGATAGCCATGTTTTTGTTTTTCTAATCCAGATATTTGATATAATAACATTCTATTAGTTTCAGGTATACAACATGATTGAATAGTTGTATATACTGAGAAATGATCACCACAATAAGTGTGGTTAACCCCCATCACCATACAGAGTCAAGTGTTTTGAACATGTCTGTGAGCTGAACTTAATTTTCCATACAGACAAGATCCACAATTTTCTTGCAGAGTGTGAAAAGAACAGCATGTTAACATACTGTTAACATGTGTTAAATAAAAACTAATCCGGGTTTAATTAAGGGTAACCTCTATTCAAAAGGATCCTTGCAAGAAGGGAAGGAGCCTGTTACGTTAGGGAGACTGTAACTGTGAGACCCGCAGGGTCCCAAAGGTCAAGCAGAAGAGGACTTTTCTTTCACGCGGAGGGGGAAACAAAGCTGGAAAGAATCTGGTGAGGGAGAGTGGGTGGGGTAACAAGACAGTCAGCTCAGGAATGGCTTTCCTTTGGGTCAGCCATTCTCAGAGGGTCTTTTAAGGAGGGGGTGTACCAGGCCTGGCTTCTGATGAGAGTGGGGTCAAGATCAGGGGCGAGGAGGAAGAAGAGCAGCTGAAGTACAGTTTGGTCAAGGCAGCTATTTGGTTCAGATTAGTCAGTGGGTACAAGCGAATTGATTCACCCTTTATGAGACAAGGAATGGATTTTGGAGGGTATGCATCTCTCATTGTCAAAAGTCAGAAAGGAGTCTATCTGAGTCACACAGGAAAAGTTTTCTTCGGAGTAAACCAATCACAAAAGAGTGGGAGGATTTCTTAACTGTTGCTCATTTCCAGGAACACAGAGCTCAGGTGAAGTTTAATGTTTTCACATGAATGAGGTCATCACCACAACGGACGTACAAAACAAGCAGGAAAACTCTGAGACCGGCCTGAGGCCCTCTGGCCCATGACATGCTAGTTTTTAGAACTATGAGTATTCCTGTGATATCGAGAGTTATAAACACTGACAACCTCAGTACAAAAATGCCAACCCCATTGTCATTTAGAGAAAAAAAAAGGAAAAAGCTACTCCCGTTTAAATCCTTGAGGTAAAAGTGCTATATTTAACCATGTAATTATTTTTATCCAAAAAAAAAAGAGAAGACAGGGATTTTAAGGAAAATCAGTGTGGGAATTGAATGTTGTTTTGGACAGATCAATGGTTTAACAAAATAAATTTTTCAATTCTGATTTCTTTTCTAAACAGCCCTATGCTTACCTGAGTAAGCCATTAGTCCTATCTCCTCAAGTATTTTCAAAATTCTTTTATCATGTGACCCTCAAAACTGGATGTTTTTGTATGTCTGACAAGTATAGCATTTCTCATTTTTAAAATTCATAGTAATTATTGCATAAGGAACTAAATATATGTTCTATGAAAGCATTTGGATCAACATTAAATTTTAAATTAACTAGACTAGTAGGTTTCACAGTAATAGGTAATAATTAAAATATTATTTATATGGTTGAAAACCCCTTAAAGGCACTGGCAAGTAGCCATCAAAGAGGATCCTCAATTTTGGCCAAAAATTTTGTGATAATTTATTAAGAGCTACCAACTTGATAGTTTTACAAGTTAATTTTTTGAGGAGAAATTTATTTTTGACTCTATTTTTTCATACCTAGCTCTTACCTTTTAACATATACTTGTGCTTACATATAAGTTCAGCACAAACAGACAAAGCAGGACATCAAGCCGTCACAGAAGGGAGTACATCACACCTTCAAACCCCCAGCTACTGGGAGTACATGTCGGTAGGCAGGACCAGACTCACAGGTCTAATGCACTGAGGCCAGCTATGCACAAAAGCTCACCTATGCAGATCCACTAGGGATATACCCAGAGGTTCCGCTTCTAATAAAAGCAGCAAATGAAGTTTCAGCCTTATTTTGGCCATGTAATGATGTTGTGGCCCACGCTTTGCGTATAACGGAGACCAACTTGTCAGGAGACAATTCTCCATGGGTCTCTTGTGTTTCTATGTGTCTGTTGAACTAGCTACTTGGGTCTGGATTATCTCTTCAAGGATGTTTGTATTGTAAACCATCAATGGAAGGTAGAGAGAACATCTCCTTCTGGAGCAAGGACTAGTCCTGCTATTGTTTATTGCCCTTTATAAAAGATTTACATTTCATAAGCTCAGGTTTCCTCTCTTCTCACACACCCTGCTGTATATGTTGATTTTATCTGGTCCTCTTCACACTATCCTTTGAAAACCTGGAATTGGCAAATGCTTTCACTCTGGCTACTGTTATTGCCTTGAGTAATAAACTCCTTTGTCTCTGACCTGGGAGCCTTGTGTCTTCCGCCAGCCTTGGTGAAACTGTGGCTGAGGCTAACTTGTTAGCTTTCACGTAAGGTAAAATCTCAGACCCTTCACAGTTCTTGACGAAACCAACCGCTAAAGAATTCTCCTCTAATTTATGCCTTGAAAGGAACCTCTGTGTGTGGGGAAATTTCATCTCTTTTGTTTACTGATATATCCCCATCACTCAAAACCTTGCCTGGTATAAAGTGTTCACTTAAATATCACTAACCAAATGAATGAAATTAAAAGTGTAACAGGGTGCCAAGAGGGGGTCCCAAAAAGGTATTTGGAATGGGGCCCAGAACTCAGGGTGTCCAGGAAATATTAGAAAGACATATAAGATGTCCTCACCCCTTCCCCCTCAGGTGTGAGTTGGGGGAAGGGACAAATGGAGCAGGGCCATTGAGTTGTTTTGCATAGCAATGGTTTTGCAGATAACCTCCAGAATGGTCATTTAACATATCTATAACCTTTAACTGGTCTCATAGATATGTTAAACAGCTGTGGCCATGCTCTGAGCCAGGGGATGGAAAGGACTTCCCCCAGGACATGACTGGGGGAGGAACCCCAAGTTAAAGTGCCTGCGTGGGAGTTTGGAGAAGATTGGCTCCAGAAAATGAGGACACGCCTGCCCAAACTCATGATGGCGTCCCAATAACCTTGGAAATATTCGGGAATGCTGGCAGGTGTAACCGATTGTAGGAGGAGTCAGAAATAGGGCTGCAGAGGAGGTTTGGCGCCAGGATTTAAAACAGAGACGCGGCAGCCATTAGAGAGATCCATGCGGTTTCACCAGAGAGCAGGGCCCGCAGCTCCATGAGGGAAAATCACCATGTGGCTTTAGCAGAGAATTGCCACTAGGCTTTGCCTGAGTGGAGACCCTCTCTCAGCTTTGCGAGAGGGAGAGATTCCACGTGGTTTCACCAGAGTGCAGACCCCTGCAGCTTTGGTGAAGAGGGAGAGCCATGTGGCTTTGCCAGAGTGGGGACCCCTTCCCCACCACTTTGGTAGAGGAGGGACCACGCGGCTTTGGGGTGCTCCCTTCGGCTGCATGGCCTGGGAGCAAGAGAGACTGCCTGGAAGAAGGGTGAAAGAACTCTTGCCAGTAGGCCATGAGAAGGTGCCACATGGCTTTGGATTAACCAGAGATCCTGCCTGGAAGACGACACAGCTGACGGTGTCAAGAGCCTGGATCCCGGACGTGTGCTTCTCTTCCTTGCAA